>CANUEY010059195.1:0-60478 GCA_948099555.1 Croton setiger | reverse complement strand
GTATTCCCAACTATTATATATATCTATATATAAAAATTCCTATTTTATAATTATTTTTAGATACAAAAATATTATATAAATATATATATATATATATATATATATATATATATATATATATATATATATATATATATATATATATATATTAATTGTGATGTAAATATACAACTTAAAAAGCAAGTATATGATTAAATAAATTTTGTATATTCATGAAAAGATACAATTGATATTATATTACCATAATTTATTAGGAGTTACACAAATACATAAATTAATTAATTAATTAACAAAATTATGTTGTCTAGGATCTCTAACATTGATCTTCCAATGCCCATCAATGTAACCTAATTTGTTAGCAATCCCTCTTCTTTTTCTAATTCTTGCATCCATTTTCTTTGTAAGCCCACAAAACTTATGCAATTTCTTTGGCATAGCATCATATATTTGCCACCACCTTTTATGAGCTGAGTCACTGGCAAATATTTGATGATTTCTCATATCCCAATTACAATCATAATCTTTATAACACATCCATGGCTTTAAACCTAATAAATGGATAGTATAACTGTCATTTCGGAGGTCATGTTTTTCATTCTCTTCAAAAACCTTCAGTCGGTTTATTTTCCCAGGCAATCTGTGCCACCACGTAAATGCTTCATTAAGAAAACCTTGATCTCCGCCGTTATACGACTCTAAAACCAATTGCTTAGACATCAAGTAATTGAACATGCACTTTGAAGGTTCAATCACCATAACCCCTGAATTAAACAGATATTTATCATTTCCGGAAGCAGACAATTGTGGATAAGTAAAGAACTCATCCATGTTCTTAAGGACAACAATATCAGAATCTATGAAAATGATCTTATCGTAATCGGTTAACTGCCAGATTCTAAGTTTGCTATAGTTCCACTCATTATACGATCCTCGTCTAGCAAAAGGGCTTTTAATGGGTTGTATCAGTCTAGTTTTCCAACCGGCAACTCTTAAACCTCGAAGAGATTTCAGAGTTATGGAGGAATCATGGAGGAGGATTAGGTCTTTAGTAGAGTTGGTTTGAATTATGCTTTGAGCTAAAGCAATTGCACCGCATACATAAGCTTCAGAGGAATGAAGAACAGTTACATAGGCTAATTTTCTATGGTGGTGCTGGTTTTGCAATTTTGCTACTGAATGTAGCATATAACTTCTCCAAATCTCTTTACCTGCATTTCACAATTACTCATACCAATAAATAATAGAGAGTTTTAATTACTTTCGCTTACTAACAAAGTAAATACTTAACTTAAATAATTAGTGTTAATTAATGTATAATTAAAACTAATTTTTTTTTCTTTTGCTAGATGTTAGATTTTGATTCGCCAATGGTACAAAAATCCAAGATTTGTTGAAAGATAATACCAAATCATAATTAAATTAAACTTAAATGTGATTTACTAACAATTAACATTAATTATATATTTAATGATATTCATATACATCTTAATCCTAATAATTAGCAAACAAATATGTGATTATCAAAATTTCAACCAAACTAATTATATGCACCAAACCCAATAATACAGATTTAGTTTAAAGTTAATTTCAGTACAATTTTGTCAATCCTCTAAAAAAGCACAAATATTTGTTCTTTTTCCGTTTACAAAAATTTAATTAGTTACTAAACAAGACAAAATTTAACCGGACCGGTTCCGGTTCATCTCCCATCGAACCGTGACCCGGCAGGTTGCGTTCCGGAACCGGACCGTGGCAACTTCTAGACCCACTAACCGATTTTTTACGTTTTAAAAATTGTATATATAATTATTATTAAATAATTAATTAATTGATTAAGAAGAAATTAGAAAAATGTGATTAAACTAAAACATACCTGATTCTGCATAAGGAGGTGCGATTTGGCATGAACCGGCCGGCATTAAAGTCTTTTGTTTTAACTTTCTTAATTCAGGCTTATACACCCAATAATCACCTATATTAGTCAACAAATCATCACATCTGAAAATCTCTTGCATGGGCCCACATTCCCCTATAAATACAACATACACCGTCCGATCAGCTTCAGGTTTGACCATACCATTTTCTACCGCAAGATTAGCCACCACTAAATTAACTTGCAACCTTAACAAATCTCTAATACCTTTCTCCTTCTTATTCTTTCCTCCTCTACCACCACAACCACCGTTACTCCCACCGCCGCCACTGCAAGGAATCTTAGCCACTATAACATCCAAGTCACGGTAAGATTCCATTCTCGGCATAGGAATCTCCGGGCAGCGAGGTGAACTCCATTTATGATCTTCATCAATCCATTCAGGAAAGAAATCTTCCCATTTTTTATCTTTAGAAACAGGATCAAATTTTACAGAAACAGATTCTACTAAACCGTACGGATCACTTTGCATGATATTGATATCGGTTTCGACGTTAACCAAACCGATTTTAAGCTTCTGGGTATGAATATTCTTGGAGAAAAGATCGAACCAGTCATTTAAAGAAGGAAAACTATTAATATTATTATTAGTAGTAAGAAGATTAGTATTGTAATGGTGTTTTAGAGCAGAAAAGATGAGAAAACAAGAGAATAATAAAATGAGGAATGAAAATAAAGAGATAGTGAAGAGTTTATGAGAAGATGATCTTTGAGGTTTGGAATGTGAAATGGCCATTTTGATATAATAATAAACGTATGTTTTAATTTTTTAGGTATTTATAGAGAAGGAGAAGAAAGAAAGTATTAGAAATTGACGTTTCTTTCTTTATATAATAATAATCCTAACGTAATAGTTTGGTGGGGATTAGTTACGAGCATAATCATTTAATCGTTTGGTTGAAAGTCAGCAGACAGCGTAACTATTTGTTACTCACTAGACACGAGTTGGCCGAAAAATATTTGCTTACACCCAGTATAAAATATTAGTACTGTAAATAAACCAAACAATTCTATTCGGTTCGTTTACGGTCGTACAAGATATCATCTACGTATAATGAATTTATATATAGAAAGGGATTTTGGGTAGATTAATTGACAAATAAGGAGAATAATAATGTGTGCATGGAGGCACGTCGATTTGTAATAAGTCAAAGAACAATTTATATACTAGCATTTTATAATTATATGAGCGCGTAGATTAGACTGCTTTTAAACAGTAAGCAATGTAATTAATGCTAAAGAGATTTTTTTTTTCTATAATAATAATAATAATAATAATAATAATAATAATAATAATAATAGTAGAAAACTTAATCTCGAAAGAAATAATAATAGACGAAAACTTAATTTAGAAAGTACCTTCACGTACTAATCTTTTTTTTTTTTTTTAAATAAATCACGTACTAATCTTTTGTGTAGAAATAGTCTTTTGTACATGGATTATTCTAACCTTACTTGTGATGATACAAAATCTTCTGTGCTACCCAACAGTTGACTCCACCAACAGAATCAATCCAACTAACGACTAACGACATTTCATTTTCCTGCCATCAACATATTTAATTCATGGATTAGGAAATACACAATCAAAGTAGTTTTCTTGTAATAAACTTATCGTAAAAATAAAATAAGATATTAATAATTTCATAATAGAGTTTACTAATGCTAAAATAGAACATTAAATATATGATATTATATTAATTGCTTAATTATGCTTTTCACATTTCATGACATATCCTATGATAGAAAATTTATAATCATAAGATGTTAAATATTTTAATTAATTGTTTATGTTATTAAATTAAATTTTTAATGATTATTAATTAATAAATCTTGATTTAAAATATGATTAATCATATCCATTATAAGTTTCCAAGAATCTCTCACTAATTGTACTAAATATACTTTGCTTCAATCATAAACATTCTCTTTGCCAATAACAAAAACAATTCTTGCTTCTTCAAACTTTATCATTCAATTGAAAAAATTCGATTAAATGGGAGAAATAGAAACATTTGCAGCTTTAGGATTATACGAAAACATTAGAACAGATTCAACACAGTCAAAGCCTAGAGTTTTACAGCTATTTGCAAGTTTTCTTGAAAGAAGAATTGAAAAGAAAGAAAGTTCATATGAAGGATCAAGAAAGAAAGAAGAAGAAGAAGTAATTACAGTATTTCATGGATCAAGAACACCTTCTTTAAGTATAAGACAATATATAGAACGTGTTTATAAGTATTCAAAGTGCAGTGGTTCTTGCTTTGCTATTGCTTGTATATATATTGAAAGGTTTCTTCATCGGATGGATGGGTTTGTTCTTACATACCTTAATGTTCATCGTCTTCTGATTACAACTATAATGATTGCTGCTAAGTTTTTGGATGATGAGTAAGTGTCCTAAATTGTTTTCTTTTTTAAATCTCCTTCCTGGTCTTGCAAGCATCTTCGTCTACCTTTAATTAACTTAATAATGGTGAAAAACTAAATTTTGCAGGTGTTACAATAATGCATACTATGCAAAAGTGGGAGGAGTAAGCACAACAGAAATGAATAGAATGGAAATGAAATTGTTATTCAATTTGGATTTCAGGCTTCAAGTAACAGTAGAAGTGTTTAGGAATTACTGTATGAAATTGGAAAGGGAAGGAGGTGGTGGAAGGTACCTGCAAATTCGCTCCCCCATCTATGTCATTCCCAGTAGCACTCCAAGTCCTGAAGAAGATTGCCGAAACACAACCTATCACACTCAAAATGTATCCACCACTTTTGCTGGTTACAGCCGCAGGAGCGTTAATTGGAGATGCTCTTAGTCTATTATTTTTGCTATTATATTATTTTTTTCAACATATTTTGCTGTTAGATTATAGAGAATAGTATACACATTTGCTATGATATTACAATATAAAAAAGTGGCAAAATGCAGTAACGTGGAAATGGTAAATAGGAAAAGTTGATTGCAAAATTTTTATTATTGCACAAACCCCTGCACAATAACTACTTACTTTCAATGGTACATATCGTCAATAATACAATTCATTCAACTAGCGCATTTTTGGCATTCAAACAGTTTATGTCCTGATGCCAAAAAAGTTGCAAGTAAAATGGGCATCAGGACAAAATGCAAATTCCCCACAAGCATAAAACCTCGAGAGACAACGCTGTATCTTTAACATGGGAAAACTTCATACCCTTCCTTCATCCGGATGAACTTTTCCTTGCAGCATAGACTCGGTAAGCTGCCAACCCAACAATGCCAACCGCAGCTCCAACTACATAGTGGAACAAGATAATTAGTATGCTAGAAAACTAAGTTCAAGAGCAGAGAGAATGTGCAATAGGTATCATTAAATTGGTTATTCTTGCACAAAAGTGCTATTCACCAGAATGGCTTAATAATTCCCAGCCAGTTTTATTCAGATACTTAGGGAAATTTTCATTGATAAAAAAGTCGTATCATTGATAGCATCACTGTAAAAACGCAGTGACTAGCTCCAACCACAAAATTCCCTAAAATGTTGTGAATTTTTTTTTTCAGCTGCTTTATGACAAACCAGTAAAACGAACTTCAAAAATTGGTGGGTGGAGGCGTAAATGTCATCACGGCTGAACAAAGATATACAAACTAAGCAAAAGGAGAGTAGAGAAATAAAGTCCAATTCCCAAAGTGAGCAAGTCATCTAACCCACTAATTATGAGCCTTTAGGGAATTGGCAGTTGATTACACTAGGGCTTGAAAAATAGAACATACCTGAAACAAACATAAGAGAGCGATTGATGAGTCGATGGTATTGCTTACGACTTCTCCCTGCTTCTGTTTCAGGGATGCTCAAATGAGGATGTTCTGCAGCGCTAACAATTCTGCGGAATATATTGTTAGTATCGCCCATTTTTGAACTAATGGGAATAGGCGCCTCTATTCCCATATCCTGAGTAACCTACAGAATCAGCACATCAGATAATGCTGTGTGAGTAAATTAATCGAGAAGTGTTCTATAGAGCATGGTTGCATAAACAGCAAAGCCATCCAAACACATTACTACTTTAATAGCATCCAAGATCAAACAGCAATATATTCATCTAATACAAGCACAGGAAAAATACGGTCAAAAAGTTGACAAAAGCTTTGGATCCAATTCAAAGAAAGAATAAAATGAATACCCTTGTAGATTCTTGGATTGCCATTGGAAAAGAATTTAGATCATCTTTAGCAGCAACAATTAAGCAGGGCACCTCAAAGCCAGTATCCTCACCATGACCAGCAACTTCCACAAGCAATTCAGTTGCTCTCCTCCATGAGAACTCATCAGAACTGCAACAGTAGATAATGTCCTTAAATATGTTGAACTAGTACTTAAGACCAAACAACTAGCAAAACCATCTCTCAACTATGCAGGTTACTTATAGTCCTACTCAAGGAAAGTTATTTACTTATTGCTGCCTTGCAGGATGTATCAACTTGAAGTCCTCAGACTACACCTCAAGAATGTATCAATAGTACTAAGCATAAAGTTTTAACATCTTAGGAAGAATGAAAATCACTGACACTTATTAAATGACTAAACGCAACAGGTTATTTTCCCTTACCTGTCATGAACAAAAATTGCTATGTCACACGGTGCCAAAGACTCCTTATCAGACAACAAGTTCTTAACTCCATCTTCAGGAATCTCTCTCAAAATAAGGGTTTTCTTAATTCCCTGCCAAAATTAACAATTGTCCAGCTTCAGCAGGAAAGCAGAATGAGGCATACTTGAATTTCAAAACCAGAAGATACAGGTATGAGGAAGAAGAGAGGAGGGCATGGTGATCGATATAAAATCCAAACACAATATGAAAATTAAGCCATTCAGCCCTCCCTGAGAACTCTTAAAATACATTGGATAAACTATATTATGGCCACTTGATGCATAGAATCAACAGCACTCACTCCTGGTAGATCGACAATGTTCACTGCATAATTGTCCTCATTAGTTGAAGATGACGCTTCAGAAAATGGCCTGCATAATTTGATAATTGAAAACTCATCACCGAAAAGAATGTAAACTCTATGACCAAATACAAATAGGGCAGAAATTAAACCTTCCGATAAAGGAATTCAATAGGGCAGACTTCCCAGAATTCTTAGGTCCAAATACAAAACACTGGAACACATTTCTTTCTGACTGTTGTTTCTTGCGATCTATACGCCTTTTCCTTGTTACACGGATAGCACTAGAAGGATCGAGAGGGTACGCAAGGTATATCAAATTCTCCACAGCACGAGATGGATCTATGTGCGTCATCAACGCCCACTGGGAAACAATTTTTACTTAGGCATTGCAAGAGATGAAGGTATAATAAAGACTCAAATGTTCCTCATAATAAGTAAATTAGCATGAGAAATCATTATATAAAAAGAGAGAGACAAGAGATAGATTATCATATTAATACCTCTGACAAAAATGCATTAAGTGACAGCCCACCCAAAGCAGTTTTCTCTACTGCATCCTTATATGGAGGTTCATCCCAAGGGCTGAAGTTGATGACACAACACAAGTGTCAAATATAACTTAAAGAAAAGTCAGATTGACAAAATAAATAACATGTACAAGTTCTGATCAAGACAGAAAATAACCACTTCAAATGCAACATCAACAGTCAAGGCCAGCTTATCAAAATAACTATAAAAAATATCGAATAATGACTGTGTCTTGCACATACAGTTCATCAGATTCATTGGAGATAATGGAGAATAACTTTCAGCAAAACAACTCAACCTCTTGATCATTTTCACAGGATGACATCTCAAGGAAGTTAATGCAAAAGCAAGAAAAGACTAGAATAATTCGAATTTAATGACAGAATAAAAAGGTACAATACCTTTCTGGTGCTGTAGAAAATATATCCTCAAGTTCTACAGGTCTCAGGTTATTATCCTGTCAGAAAAATATAATATAATATGTTTTAGAGAATTCACAAATTCTCTGATTGTTCAAATTCCAGATATGAATTGAGGAGATGAAACAAATCAAATTAAAAATACAGTTAAAGTAATTACTGCTCATCAAATAAAAGATAGAAACATACACTATCACTGTCGAACAATTCGTAGATTCCCCTCAAGAACTCAATACTTTCATTCGTGAGCTCCACACTCTACAACAAATGACAACAAAATAAGCAATTTAAACATAGGAAAGTTACAGTAGTACCATAGAGACCAAGCAAATCTAATGTATAATGTCTTGACACAAGCAATTAATTTTGAAGATGATAAATCATATTAAAAATCCATGCATATCAATTATTAAAATGGTAACTATGAGAGATCAATCTCAAGCTGCAGCCCAGGAACAAACACGGCCCAAACCACAACTGAAGAAACTACATCCTGTGAAGCCCAAAGTTTTGCATTGTCAATGAAGTTTTATTATGAAAACCTAGCAATTGATTCAAGCAAACTAATGTACAGGAAATCAATGCAATTCAGCTACTTAAGTTTGTCAAAGCAAGGTTTTATGTCTACATATTTCTTTCCATGTCCTAGTCAGTTCATGCAATGACACAATCTGTCAAGACCAAGGATGATCAAGGTAAAAAAAAGACCACTAGTGCATGTTATTGGAATTGTAATTATGATGTATATATTTTACAGTCATTGTTATACCACAGTACACCTTATTGAGAACTTACTTGATCAGGAGCTCGTTTAAATGTTGGAATTAGTTCCTCAGCTAGTCTGATGTCATTATTGTATCCAAACTTCCTCAAGACGGTCCATGTTGTCTCAAGACGTCCTTTTTCTATGAACAATGCATGGAGAAATAGAAACCCAGTCAAAGTAAGACCGCGTTCATTGACTCCTCTATCGGCAACTCCTCCGCCAGGTAGTTTCTCTTCCACAACCCTTTTGACACCCACTATTTCAGAAGGTTGCAATGGAGCATTGAAACATTTGACCTGACAAGAAATTAAAATTAGACATTGAACAAATCTAAGACACGAACTAGTTTTAGAAATATTCGACCCTAACCAATTGCTACATGCCCAGAACCAAGAATTTGTTTTCACTTGGGGAGAAGGAATGTCCTAGTCCATAAGACCAGTGGAAAGCTGCTTTAACCACAAAGGTACAGAAGGCTGTTTAACATTAATTTAGCATACCAGCTCTGCACCATTAAGGAAAGGAGGAGGAGCAGAATGACTCTTTGGCTTCTGATACAAAGTACAAAGGAAAGGCAAGACAATACGATTCTAGAGGAAAGCATCATTCTCAATCACATTTGCCAATCTCATAACATGGATTTTTATTGTTCTTTCTTTCCCTTGCTCTTATTTTGAGAAAGTCAGTTCTCATGACTTAATGGACCAATGATCACATCACATGAACTATATTATGCAACACTTTCTCAAGCAGTAGGGTGAAAGTTTATTTTCATAATTAGGGCCTAAACAAGACATTCTCAGGACATGAGCTACTTCTGAGTTTAAATGTTAATGCACCATATGCCTTTGTAGGATTAATGCAGGATTAATGAAGATTATACATAGAATGAATTATAGCATCCCAATAACAAAAATATGACAAGGGAGAAGAAAATAAACACAAAAAGACAACAGATTGAGGAATGGAAATATGCACCTGAAACTCATTTAATTCTGCATCGCTGAGAGCACCATCCCTGTCAAGATCGCAAAGAATAAATATACGCTTCAGGGCTCTTACACACCTTGGCTTCAAAGTTTGTGATTCCTGATCAAATAAAGGCCCAGTTGGGTGTAGTACGGCTTTCTGTGCATAGTAGAAGACCTCAGGGATCTGCAAGAAGGAAATAAAAATCTCACAGTTATATGTTAATCACAGAACACCAAAGCAGTGCCTCAAATGCCCATAACTGGACCATTTGCTCATTAACCGTCAACTCCGAGAAATTAAATCACATCACTGTCATCATTAGTTGGTAACAGAATTCATTACAACTAAGCAGAAAACTAGTATTAATACAAGTAACAAGCTCAGAAGAACAGAAAGTATACTTAGAGGTAATAGTGAATTGAGAAGTGTTAAAATCAAATTACTCAAAGATCCACGCCGTGAACATATATCTACTAACAATTAATAAATTACATTGAACAATAGCAACAAAGGAATAAAAAATACCTGGATATGCTTATGTGCGGAACACTCTATACAAGTCTCGATTTCCCGAAACTGTTGCATTATTGGGGACATCACTTGCTCCAAGCTAACCTGCTGGTTCTCATCTCTCAAGTCCAGCTTGCAACCCACTACTATGACTGGCACCCTCACCTGCTCATTGGTTAAATTTATTCATCAGAATACAAGTACATACTTTGTGCACATAACAATAAAATGAGACTCCAGAACTACATGACCAATATAGATTCCAGAAACAATGAAAAATGCCACTAATTAGTCGTTGTTATGAATTTATCAAAATGGAAATTTAATACAGAAGTTCTCTTGGATCATACATTTCCAATGAATAAATCTCAATGAAAATAAGATATGCAAGAAATAATGTAGAAACCTCCAATCGACGAAGTTGTGGCAGCCAGAAGGTACTCAATCGATCAAGAGTCTCCGGCTTGTCACATGCGTAAGTAAGAACAACAGCTTCAGCTCGCTTAAGCTCTTCAGCTACTTTAGCAGAATCCTCCGCTCTAAACTCACAAATAAAATCAACAAAATGACTCATTAACGAAACAAAACGACACTGGACATTTGAAAACGAGCTTGAAGATAAATAAACTTAGAAGAAGAGAGAGTGAAAAGAAACCTAGAGGAAGTATCGATAATAGTAACAGGAATACGATCAGGATAGAAGTCATCAGGCAGTCTAGTAGGCGGCAAAACCGGCGGAACATTAATCGGAAAAGTATCAACGGCGGCGGTGGTTATCAAACTGGACTTTCCGGTACCACGGTCACCAGCTACCACAATACGAACTCCAGTCTTACCACCAGGGCTAGCAGTTCCAGTTGCAGCTTTTGCCATGTAAGTTACGAATTAAAAAAACACTGAAAAATGAAATCCCGATCAAAATCAACTACTGATAAATGTATAAAAGAGCTAGTGGCGTGAACCGAAAATAACGCAAAGAAGCCAGGTCAAAATTGTAATTGAGAGAGACATCAATTAGAATTAGGTGTTAGGCAGTAACATCGGTGGAACTTTCTAGATTACAAACACTGGTACAGCTTAAAAAAAATGAAAGAAAATAGAGAAAATAGTGAGAGTGAAGATTTGCACCTTACTGTTGAGAAGAAAATAAAGTTACAGAAAGGCCACCAGAAACCCTAGATTTGGGGGGTTTGTGGCGGAGGAGGGTGGTTATGGAGGCTTGAACAAGAAGATGCAACGAGGTATGAAAGTTCAAGAGAGAGTATTGAAAGAAAAATGAAAGAATTTACAATAATACAATAATTTTCTTTAAAGAAAAAAAAATGTGTAATTTCCTACGTGGAGTCATTTTGTTGTTTGCTAGTAGACTAAGACCGCTAGGTTTAGGACATGGGACCATCTCTTTATAATTCCATCCGGTTGGAGAGGGGGCTAAGAAATATGGCCACCTAGTATCAGGTTGGATTCCCCTCACCCACAAAGGGTGCCTGTGTTATAGACGCGGATTAATCATATTTAGGTACTGCATAAGCCAATTAAAATGTCGAAGATTCAAACCTGAACACTTGACTAGAGGTGGCCGCGGTTCAAGGGGTGGAATCGGAACCGGCTCGCCGAACCGCCGGGTCAGTGAACCGGTGGTTCGCGATTAACCGTCAGTTTGGTGGCGGGCCGGTTAATGGGGAGGCGGAACCGGCGGTTCAAGTCCGGTTCACGGTTCCCCATGGTTCCGGTTCCAAAATTTCTTGAACTTAAACCGGCCGATTCAAATTACAGTACCAACAGTTACGGTTTTTTTGACGGGCCGGGCCGAGTCGATTCAGGCAAGCCGGTCGAGCCGATTCAGGCAAGCCGGTCGAGCCGAACTGGCCCATGGCCACGTCTACACTGGACTATCCACTCCATTGTTTGAAAATGGCTCATAGATCGAATTGTTAAGAGAAGGGTTTGAAGGAAATTTCTTGGTTTAGTGTGAAAAGAAATCAATTTTTGGATGTTGGTAGGCTTTGGAATGCAAGTTTCCTTAGTTGTTGTCCGTTCAATAGGATATGAAAATGGAAAATTGTTCAAATAAATAAAGTGAAATAAATGAAATAATAAAAAAAACTATTTTTTGGAATATGGTTTTGTAAAATATAATCATTAATAACATCTTCCATAATTCTATTAGAAAAATAAAAATACTTTTTATAAATTTTTTTTAACATATATGAGATATGATATTAGAATTTGGCTGCCGAATAATTTTGTACTTGGTGGAAAGTACTGAGAGTCTATTATTTTAAACGTTAGGGACTCGATGATAAAATTTCCAAAATAGAGGGACCACAAAGTATATTAGGCCAAATCTCAAGTACTAAAAAATAATAACCTCTAATTTTATTATATAAAAAAAATTATTTATTATTGTAGTAATAATTTATTATTTATTAAAAAGTTGAATATTTAATAAATTTAAAAATATAAATATTTAAATCATTTATATCTGGTTTTACAATTGAAAATATCAATACCATAATTATTAATTCAAATCAAAATTAAATTCTCCATCCAAAAAATAAAAAACAAATAATGAACTATACTTTCTTCCGTCTCCTCCTGTATAACATGGATGTTTTTAGACGGCGGTCAACGAAATTTGAGATTCACGCCATCCGTCAATTCACCGTCAGTTCAATCAACGGAGAAACAACAGAAGCAGCATTAACATCACGTTTTTTCAACTCCCAAGATAACGCCAAATCCATTTCTCCGTTTCGTCTTTCTATCATTTTCCCATACTTTCTCTTCTGTTATTTTTATTTTATTTTCCTTTCCTTTCCTTTCCTTCCGGCTACCATATATATATATATATAATAATAAAAAAAAAACCAACTCGCATGCCATCTTTTAAGCGCCTGGAAATCCCAATTCGGAACAGTCCGAGAAGTCATGGGTGTCGATCTTGAATCTATATCAGAAGCAACCTCAGGTGCTATTGGTTCTTTATTGAGTACAACGATCTTGTACCCTCTCGATACATGTAAAACCAAGTACCAAGCTGAGGTTCGTGCCCATGGTCAGCCGAAATACAGGTTAGCTCATCTCTAATTTTGATCTGGGTATGCATTATTGTGGTTTTTGATTATGATCCGCTGATAAAATCAATCGGGTAGAATTTGATTCTATGATTTTTTCTTTATGTGTTTTTGGTGTATGTTTATCTGTAGCTTGTTTTTGAGGTTGACTTTGTTTGTAATGATTATGGTTTTTGTTTAGCTATATAATTCAGTTTCTGCTGAGGTTGATCCTTTGAAAATTAATTTTCCTGAAATTTCATTACTTCAAGTAGGAGATGTGTTCTGTCTGGAATTTGGATATGACCAATGCCCAGTTGTGTTCTGTTTAGATGCGAGCAAAATACCCCTTTGAAAGACTTGAAATTGATTGCTTTCTGATAAAATATTTTGAGTGATTAAGCTGAAACTAGTTTCCGAGTAGCAAATGAAGTTCTGCAAATTTTCTTTTCTTACTATGAAAATGGGAAAAGAAAGTGCCTTTTCTGAGTATTGGCCATGGCCTTTTACCTTATTATGCTGGATTGTGCAAGAGCTTTTAAACCTTCTAATCGGTTTCTAGCTTAAATTTAATACTAATGAACCATTAAGAGCAGTTTTAAGACAATGAGTATTTTGTTGTTAACGCAAGACTTATAGTGTAGTAGTTTATTAAGTTTGTTTTGTGACTTTTGAAGGCACCTTTCAGATGTTCTGTTCGAAGCTCTATCAAATGGGCGATTTCTTTCACTATACCAAGGCTTAGGAACAAAAAATCTGCAGTCTTTCATTTCACAGTTTATTTATTTTTATGGGTATAGCTACTTTAAAAGACTATATCTGGAAAAAAGTGGTTCAAAAAAAATTGGTACCAAAGCTAACTTGGTTGTTGCTGCTGCTGCTGGCGCTTGCACTGCCATTGTTACTCAGGTGAGCCAGTAACTTCTTTTTTTTTTCCCTCATTCTTACACTGTATTCTCTCTTTAAAAATACTTTTCTTAAATGCTTCAAATAGATTGTAGATTTCATAACATGCAAGAAAATACGTTTTGATCTTTCATTTGAGGATATGTAATGTAGTGAAAAACTTTCAGTATGCAATCACATTTTGCCGAGCGTAATTGCGATAACCATTGATTTTTATATCCAAATAGTTTATCTTCAATGATTGTGGATCACAATTTTGACAAATTGCTCTGTTTTACGCTAGCAGTAGAGTATACAGCACAAAATTCTGAAATGGTCCATTTTGTCCTCAAATTTCTTCTTTGTTTGTTTGTCACCTTTCCTTGTTTCCCTTCAGTTCTCCTTTTTACTTTTCCCTCGATTGATTGTGAATGCCAAAGTTATATTGTTTCTATTATCACTGTGTAGCCCCTAGATACAGCCTCCTCAAGGATGCAGACAAGTGCCTTTGGCAAATCAAAAGGACTTTGGCAAACATTGACAGAGGGCACTTGGAGCGATGCATTTGACGGTCTTGGCATTTCTCTTTTGCTTACTTCCAATCCTGCGATTCAGGTGCTTAACTTAGCCTCCAAAATCATAGGAAAAATTGCATTATAATCTCCAATTTGAGGTTGGTATTTGATTTAACATACGATTCTGAGGTCAGAGTTTTTATGCGATGCAGTATACAGTGTTTGATCAACTCAAACTAAGACTTCTCAAGGGAAAACAAGATGCAGAAGGCAAGAGTTCTGCCTCTGTGGTATCACTTTCTGCATTCTCAGCTTTCCTTTTGGGTGCAATTTCGAAAAGTATTGCCACTGTTCTTACTTATCCTGCAATCAGGTCAGTATCCATCATTTTAAACTGTTCTCTTCAAATTCTTTACAGAACCAAGCTGAAAATTTTTTTTGCCTTGCAGGTGTAAGGTAATGATTCAAGCAGCTGACTCAGATGACGATGATGAAAATAAGAAACTTAAACAAAAATCCAGCAAAACAGTGCCCGGAGTAATCTTAGCAATTTGGAAAGGTGAAGGAATTTTCGGGTTTTTCAAGGGATTGCAAGCGCAGATCTTGAAAACGGTACTAAGCTCCGCATTATTGCTAATGATCAAAGAGAAAATTACCAAAAGTACCTGGGTTCTGATACTCGCAATCAGGAGGTTTCTACTGCTTAGCAGAGGCAGACTAAAAAGTGCCTAACTGCAACACACCATTGTTTGTATGCTTTAGTTCTTTGTAAATGTCTTGGCTTTACTGAACATAGTTATGGAGTATAAGAAGCCAGGTGCAATTCCTAAAATAGGAAAGCTCAAATGGGGAAGAAGAATAAATATTAAATACCCACCATTGAAGGGGAACTGAACTGTTACTGAATCAGGGGACTATATATTTTGTTCATGGGGAATTCTTTACTCTGCAGAGAGACTTTAATATTTGTATCATTTGTGATTGTGACTTTCATTGAATACCCGTTTCTTGCTTTGTGAACAATTTTCATTACCTTATTAATAGTGTATTCTCTTTAAAATTATGGTACTTTTGTATTTGGTTCTAATGTTTAAAAATGGTATAACATTAATTTATTAAAAAAAAATTAGACAGGAAATTTTATCCGGCACATAATTACGTCATTAATTAACATAAATAATTAAAAAATGATGGGGAAATTAACATAATTAAAATTAATCGCAGTATAATGCTATAATACCTGGTTACTTTCCTTAATCCTTATTATTACTCGATGTTGGTTTAATAGCTTAGCTTGCATGTTATGTATGACAAGTCAACCGAAAATAGAACGAAATAAGGAAAATTATTAACTCAAGCTCGTGAAGAACCGCGAGCAGAGATTGAGATCTGCTACCAGCGGAACAAGAAGAGAAGCTGAGAAAGAAAGAGGAGTAAGGATAAATCTTGTAAAGATGATGTCAGGTGGCAATTATACCAGTATTGACAATCAAAAGGTCTCGGGATCTGTACCTGTAAGTATTTTTTTCGCTTTTGTTTCCAATTTCATGTATGTTGTGATCTGATTGGCTTTTCTTCGTTTTTCACCTAGCAGGCAGTTCCGGATCCAGGTCACCATACCGTCAAATTTGCAGGTACTCTCTATTTTTCATTATTTCAAATTCGTTTTCGTTGCTGTTTGGTAGCAGGAAAAATGTGGGAATTCAGAAGAAAATTTTGAATATCGGATTTGAATAATTCAGTAATGTTTTGAATGAGGTTTAGGTCTGTTTTTCGCAATTGTTTTGGAAATCGAATCTGATTAGTGCGACTTGTTTGATGTTTTTTTTTTTTTCAGTTGTGTTAATCTTCGTGTTTATGATATGATTGCTTGGATATGCGGTTGCAGATTCGAATCTTCAGACATTTCCTCCCTCTAGTGCGCACGGAAAAATCTCTGGTGGATCTCATCCTCCTAGCGATGCTGATGGTATGCATAGCTCTTGGTTTTCATTTGAGCTGATTTTGTTCTGGTTTAGCTAACAATAGAAAAGTAATAATGATAGATTTAGTAAGTCTTTAAATACAGTGAGATAGATGCTAGTTAAATTTAGATTTCTGTTGAAGGAGGTCTGCTAGGTTCTAAGTTCCTTTGAAAGTTTATGTATCAGCAGAATGGATTCGTTTCTATGTATTTGCGCCTTGTAACTCATTGTTCGTGTATGCACAAACTAGTTCTGCTCTACCTTAGATATAAAAAGGTTGAAATAGACTAGAATAAAGATGGAACTGATATAAGTAGAATGATATTGAGTGGATAGTAATAACTGAGATTTATATCATGTGGAAGAGTGATTGGGTGGAAGTTGTGGCTTGAAGATTGTATTATTGCACACCTGTCTCCCCCAGTTTTTGTTGTTTTGAAACCATTAAACAATAGGATACACGATCTTTAGGAGTAATGTATTGGCAGGATGCATCGTTAGGGACAATGTTGACATTCTTCTTCCTCATGTTGGTTGAAATTGATCTTTAAGCATTGCTTGGTTTCATAAAGAAATGTATCTTATATGGTGTTAATACAGTCTAAATTTGCCAGGTGGAGGATATGCATGAGTATATATAACTCAGCAGAGACATTAGATTATGAGTAATGACACCACTATAAACACAATAACCTATACTCTACAATGTCCACTACTTGGTTGCCTTGATGAAATACCAATGGCTATTTTTTAGACCTTATTTTAGTCTTGGCCATATTTTTATTGCTGCAGATACATTTTCAAAGCCTGTTAATGATTCTGAGGAACCCCAACAAAGTGGTTGGTTGCACAAATTCACTGTTGCTGCATATAAACCATATTTTGATGTAGACACTACGGATGTTTTGGAGAGAATCAAAGATTCACTTTTCCCTTTCAGCGGATCCTTTACTGAGAAAACGGCCAGCAATCCAGATTTGTGAGTTATCTCTGCCTAAGTCATTGTTGGTTGATGGTTTATTTTGGTTATTGGTAAACTTCTGTTATATGTATTAAAAACTTTAATTTAAAATTTCTGTTACAAAACTAATTTAATTAAACATAATGATGGGAATCATTTACCAATCACTATGCATTTGTGGCTTACTCTTTATGACTAGTTAGAAATGACTATGGAGTATACGTTTCCAGAAATTAAAGATGCATCAACATTGTTATATTGCCATTTTGTAGTGTTTTAGAAAATGTCTTGGGCCTCCGTTAAAAAATGTCCCCAAGAACTAAACTGCGGTTGGTGGTGTCCAAAACTTCAAATTATTGAGGACATATACTGTGTCCATATGCTTTTATGAGTAAGCTTGATAATAAAATATGTTTATGCAATTATTATTTGAGGATTCATGCAAACTTTTGAGGTTTATTGCCTGTCCAAATGTTAGTTTAGTTATTTAATTTGTAGTTTAACAATAGAAAGCATTCTTTTGAATTTTGATTGAGGTAGCAAAATGATGGTAGGAAGGGAATGCAGTTCTAACATCATTGTTATAGCAGATAAATAATAGAAACAATTACATTAGATCCGTGTATGTATTGAATCTTACCCGCAAAGTGATAATTTTGGATTGGAAAATGCAACTCTAGCAACTAGTATCATAATCTTCCTCTCATATTGGTTTACATCTAAATATATGATGGATATATCATATAACTGGCATTTATTTCATTCATAAGAAGTAAAGTTCATCAGAAGCATTACCATAAGCTCATTTTAAAGACATTGGACAAGTTTATTGTATGCCATTATTTCTTATATTGATGCATAATTGTGTCATGGAACTTTATTGTGCAATATTAATGACCTTGCACTGAAGTGACAAAGCTAGTTGGAGGGCTTATTGCTCTTATAACTAGACTAGCTAGACTAGATGTTGTGTGGAAAGAAGGTATGAATTCTTTAAAGATGATTAGGGATTTGTACTTGGATTTCTTTTTCAAGTTATATTATGGGGCAAAGTATGCCAAAATATTTGGCAAGATTACAGTCACACTATCACTTAAGATTGTATCAAAGTAAAGCATCTGTATATTCAAGACCTTCCTCTCATATAAGTAACCTCATAATTGTTTGTTGCTAATTTGATTGTAACTATATGGGCCAGCTTCCTCAGCTTTATCTTTTCTCCTGTTACTTGTGTAATTGTTTTGAACTTGTGTTCTGGGATTGCATTCAATTATTGGTTTTGCAAACTAGTCATGAATTTCTATGAAGCAATGTCAGCAAAGTCTGGAAAAAAGCATGTTATGAATAACTGTGAAACATTGCATGCCAATGCAATGATGGGAACTTTATCCTCTGGCAGCTCTTTTTAGTGCTAACTGCTAGAAGTTGTTCTAAGACAAAAGCCAAACAGAAAACATAGCAAGCCCATATATATGAGGGAAATATTGTAGTATCGTGTCTTTTTCTCCTTTTGTTTCCTGCAAATAATATTTTTTTGTATATATATATATATATATATTTGTGCAGATATGGACCATTCTGGATATGCACCACCCTAATTTTTGTAGCAGCATCAATTGGCACTTTTGTCACATATATAGCACACAAACTGAAGAAGAAAGAATGGGAGTATGATATAAATTTGGTGACTTGGTCTGCTGGTGTCTTCTATGGCTATGTAACCATTGTTCCCCTTGGATTATATGTGATCCTCAAGTACTTCTCAGCACCTGCAGGCATTGTCCAGCTATTTTGTCTCTATGGCTACTCTCTGTTTATCTTTATTCCAGCTCTGGTAAGTTTTTTGTTTGCCGTGAATTCTCCTATCCACTCCTGGATATATCATTTTGACCAAGCAAAAATAGGAATCAAATAATTTTGGGATTTTTTTTAAAAAGTAGTTTTCTATATAGAAATTTGAAGAACAGTCGAAAATTTGTGGAAGAATACATAATATTTATAATTCTGTAGTGTAATTCCAGCTTTCTCTAAAAAGTCTGGTCTACAAATTAGTTTTTAGCCAACAAAAAATTTGCTCAGCCTGCAAAATGTTGCAGCTCTCTTGAAAGAAGAAGGAAATGAAACGTCACTAGAGATTTGTAGGGATGGGCTTTACCTAATTGCCCAATTATACTGACGAAAATTTTGATATTCACTTGTCCTTTTGAGCCAACTTGTTGCAAATTTAGCGTGAATTGTGAATTTCAGTAATATTATATATATATATATATATATATAGTTGTATTTGATTGTCCAATTATTTTATTGTGAGGCTAAGATGTGAGAATATCTTTTATTCAATAAAAGTTCATGAACATTGTAGAAGCTGGAGGCAACACTAACTGATATTCCGTGTAATTGGTTGCAGTGTCTCTCCATTATTCCATTGGAAATTTTCCGGTGGGTGATTGCGGGTGTGGCAGGGTTCATGTCAGCAACATTCGTGGCACTGAATCTCAAAACTCACATAAATTCTGCGGGAGAAAGATGGGTTTTGATCGTAGCTAGCATCTTTCTATTGCAGTTGGCTCTTTCTGTGGTATTGAAGCTTTATTTGTTCACTGTTACAGTATAATAAGAGCACAACACTATATGGAATGGACAACAGGTTGTAGAGCACACTTAAAGTTTTTGTTCTTGGTATTTTTGTTCTTATATTCATTCTTAAAATGCTTTATACCAATATTAATTCAATGATTAGAACCTTCTTTTATTCATTTAAATTTTGGCAAATATAATATTGTAATCATTTATTATTATTTTCTTTTTGAAGAATTTTGTAATTATTTAGTATAAAAATCAGGTAAAAAGGATATTTGAATAGCAACAAAATTTATTATAAATAAAAGAAAATTGTTTTAGAAATAGAATTTTAATTGAATATCAGATATATTATAGATAATAGATGTATAGCATAAAAAGATGGAATAAGAAATAGAAATGGCGTTTTGTTTTAAATAAAAGAGTAAATTATTTATAGGTCCTGAGATTTTATATAATATGCTCTGTGGTTCTTTTATATCGGGTAACTCAGGTTTCCGTTCAGAAACGGCGTTAGTAAATTGAAAAATTTTTTATTAAAATTTTTCAAAACTACTTTATTTAAATCAAACCATACTAATTAAACTCAACTTTAAATCAAACCTTTATATCAAACCATATTAATTAAACTCAATTTTTAAATCAAGCCATATTAATTAAACTCATTATTGAGTTTTGTTTTAAATAAATACCAAAACCAGTAAAGCAACAAACTTTTTCACGAAAATTAAGAAACGTGCCCATAGTTTTTGATACATGAGCTGTGAGATTTTAAAATTAGTTTGTTGAAAGAGAAAAGGTGATAATGGCACTAACTCAACTCAACAACACAAATTTGGACTTGGTTTTTTAACGATGGTGCTTCTCTTAATCATTGTGTTTTTATTTGACTTGCTATGCATTAAACACGCTTAGCATTTACTTAAATTAATATAATAATCATTATCTCGTATTATCAAATTATATCTTAGCATATTGTGGGAATAAATGACATTGACCACTCATATTTGTTATTAATTATATAACCATCATATGACTAAGAAAATATTATCATAATTATACTTGCAAAGCTTTTTACTTATTTTTTTATATTGCATTGCTCCTTCCACCATTAATAATGAGATTTGATTCTTGAAAAATTCATTACCAATTGTAATTTGAGTTTAGTATATTAATGGTTAAAAGTTGAATAAAATAATACTATAAGTGAAAAGGAGGGAGGGAGGGAGAACTAGACGTGGCCATGGCCGGTTCGGCCGGCCTGAACTAGTTCGTCGAAAAATCGTAACCGCCGGAACTGTAACCTGAACTGGCCGGTTCAGGTTTAAGAAATTTTGGAACCGGAATCATGGAGAACCGTGAATCGGCCTTGAACTGTCGGTTTTGCCTCCTAAACAGCCGGTTAACCGGCCTGCCACCGAACTGATGGTTAAGCGCGAATAGCCGGTTCGACGGGCCAGTTCCGGTTCCACTCTCTAGAACTGTGGCCCGGTGGGCCGAGGCCACTTGTAGGGAGAGCCCTTATGTTGATTCTAATACCTAAATATAAACGCATTAATAGATGCATAAACTAATAGTTAGTATACATGTAATTGGCCAAAATCCCTGAAATTTTGGGTAAAATTCTTTTGATGGTTCCCAGCACCGCCAACAATTTTTCTTTTCAAAATCTTGAATTCTGTTATAAACTTTTATTGTAAATCTGAAATTTCTAAACTAAAAAATATAACAAAATTTCCACTGAATTCTAAAATCTTGAATTCTAACTCAAAATGCGCAACTTCCACTGAGTAATCACAACTTTCCATTGAAATCCTATAAAAGCTAGAGCTGAGATTTGTGATTCTAATCCCAACAGCTCCTCCACCAAGAGAGCCCGAATGCTCTGTGCCTTAGGGCGTAGCATAAGCAGCAGGAACTCTTCGTCAATGGCTTTTTTGCCAATAAAAAGGGTAACAAAATTGATGGGTTGTCGGGCTGAGCTCGCACAAGCTGGAGGAGAAGATGGATTTTTGGTAATTGTTAAATAATCCTTGAAATTTATTTATTTTTCAGTTAAGTCCTTTTTTGGACAAAAATGAAAAACAAAATATCAAAGTTATCGAAATTGCAATTTTCAAATTCCCTGTACCAAGAGTTTGAACACACTCTCAGCGTATGCCTGAAATCAAACTATGCAATGTGATATAGGAGTTTCATTTTACTGGCTTCAACTTGACCAATAATCCATTATCTTCTAATTGTTTGATATATATATATATATAACTTAATGCCCAACTTCAAGAATATCAACAACTTCTAAGATTCAAAAAGGATAAGCTTAATCATGATTACGTTATATTATATTATGTCTTATCAGACGATATGGTAGTATATATATATATGCTTATGTTGTCATTTATAATACTTATTAGAAGCATATAGAGGGAGAAAAAACAAAAACCCTTTTACCTTTCTTCTCAAGAAGTAGCAAATAGAGAAACCCTAATTTGAACCATGTTAGGCTTATCCATGAAGCTTAAAGGCGGGAGTCTTTTCTTGGTAATACTATTATTAGTGAGTATTTCAGGTTTCAACAATGGAGTTGTGGGAGGAAGATGTTTGAAAGAAGATCATGATAATCAAAATCAGGTAAAACCTATTGAAAATGGCAGTAATAGTAATAGTTTTAATACCATCATTAGTAGAGACGTTCCTTCTGGTTCTAACCCTATACACAACAAATAAAAAGGTTGAAGTTCGACTCTAAACATAAGCTTTATATATATACATATGAAGTTTACGTTTAAATCTGTAAACCCAAAACCCTAAACCTTATACACAACAAATAGAATTTAAATCTGTAATTTTATGAAATCATAATCCATTAAAGAAAATTCAAGCTTCATATATATATATATATATATATATATATATATATATATATATATATATATATATATATATAATATGGTTGTATGGTTTTTCTTTCCTATTGTACTCATAAAGAAAGATAATAAAGATAATAGATTCAGATGTTTTATGATTTGCAATTTATTTATTAATTTATGTTTCAGTATTATTATGAATTTAGATATAAAAAAAAAAAGAAAGCAAATTTATGAAATACCAAAAGGAACAATTAAAAGACAAAAATTCCCTTTTTAGTCACATATATAATACTATATATCATAACAAAAAGTCCAATCTTTCTTTAATTTTATTTAATTAAAGGTATTGTATTGTCTTATCTTTCTGATATTATTTGAAAATGGAATTATGGGACTCTTTTAAAGAATATAGTATTAATAATTTGGAACAAAAACCAGTTTCAGACAACAATAAATATACAACAAGATGAATCTTAGATTAAACTGTTAATTTTTTAATTAAGTCGATAATTGGATAATTATTTATTGAATATATTACTTATGTTCTTGCATATGAAATTAAATCATTTTCTTTTTTTTTTTATTAATCGGTTTGATTTGATTTGGTAATTAAATTATTAAGATAGTGAACTAATTTGATTACAAGTTATATTTTTGTGGATTTTTTAAATATTTGAAATGAACCATAACCAATAATAATTTACTGGGTGAGTAATTATTTTAAACTTATATTTGTTTGTTAAATGACATAATTTAAATGGCTATATTTTGTCTTTTCCATTATTTCAAATGAAAACAGTAAAAAAAATAAAAAATCAAATAATGAAGAAAAAAAGAACATAGACTGAAAAATATATTATATTAAAAATATAGAAATTAAATTATATAATATTTAAAAACACAGATTAAATAATAATAATAATAATAACCTCAATTTACTCATAAAAGGCCAATGATCGAACCCCGAGTTGACTGATAAGCCAAATATATATATATATATATATATATATATTACAAATTACATATTAGCATACAAATAATACTATAATTATAACTAATTAAGCCACAAAAAATACATGATTAAAGCAAAAACTAGTAACCCTTCAAAATAGGAATATAATATACTTTAAGGTTCCTTCAAATCCTATACATACAAAATCCATCTTTCTAACATATTTTGATAGAACATACAATTTTCACCATTAGGATCTCTAATTATTCCTTACCACTTACTTACAAGAACCCTAAAGAAAGAATGGGAAGAACAATAATAATCATTAAAGAATCCTATTTCTAAGTATATGGGGCAATTTTTTTTTTTTTTCTTTTTAAACTTACCCATTTCATAACACAACTCCATATCCAATTGCTCTACCATAGTTTACATATATAACGAAAGAATAGTGACAGCAAGGTTGGAAGAAAAATGATGACCTGGATTTTTTTCCTTGTCATTCTGAGATGAGATCCTACCTGGGTACTCTGATCTTCAGTTTGAAATCGTAGTTCCCCCAATTGTGTTCTTTTGTGCAGCTTGGGGTTTATGGCTGGAAGTCACTTGTCACAGATGGTCTAGGACCAATAAAGCTTCCTCACAAATGGTGTAAATCGATTAGATGGTCGTCTACCGCCATAGAAGCTAAAAGGCAATCAAATTTCCTGAAATTTTCATCAGCCAACATGGATACTTGGCAAATTTGGTGGGTCAATGCTAATTAAATTTGCCCATAAATTTGCAAGTGTAAGAAAGTAACTCTCTCCATTCCAGACAATTGTTTTCATCCCTGGTTCAAAGAAACCATGTATACAAATGCATTACTTTGTTCAACATGCATACTCACACCAATTGCAAAACTGGTTGCAAAAGGGCCGAGAAAAGAAACAAGGAATAAAAAAAAATTGTGCTTACCTGGTACTGTTACGGTAGTTAATGCTGACAGTCGACAGATAGAGCCTTGTCCAGAGTAAACATTGTTGTAGAGCGTGTGCACATCAAGGCCATGAATATACTTGATAGATTCTGGTAAAGTCTTGAGATTTTCATCGTATTCAAAATCAGCTGAACTTAAAATACTTTGTAGAGCCTCTTCAAGTCCTGAATTTAACCATAAGGAAGAACATTCGCTTAGAAGAGTATAAATGGATGTGGAATTGGTTGAGCTTGCTAATATCCATGGCTTATAAAGTCTAGCTGAGGATCCAAGAACTTCAACAATCCTATAAATTTCACCAAGGGCAAGGATGCACTTCTTGCCTGCACTAACCCAAAACATTGGTAAGTATCATATTGAAAAGATATGCAATCATGAAAATTATTACTTACGCATAAGATCTTTACCTTGAGGTTTAGATAATATTTGATCCTGGACATTCACTTGCGCTGATTGTTTCCAGATGAGGGCACCGTGTCTCAGCTCTTGAGCACAGACAGCCAACATTTTAGACCACACAGAAATATAGCTAAATTGGTCTTCCCTTGGTAGTAATGTTAATATTTTGAGCGTAACATCCACATATTTGAGGAGTTCAATTGCTGATCTCAAATCACTCTCTGCCTGTTGCGAAACAATGTCACAATTCAAAATAAAACAAAACTACCAAAACTCCAAATGCAAACAAGCAATAGAATATATATATATATTTAGCAAATCTAAACTTGTTCCTATACATGTTCATATATCCTGTGTGTTTAGTTGGATGCATTATTTTCGGCCCAGAAGGATTTCAGATGTAGATGAAAAGTAGGCATGACCTTGGGTTAGCAAATTAGTTCCATATGAGGTGCCGTAACCATAATTAAGGGAAATTTTTCTTTTTTTTTTTTTTTTTTCTTGGGGGGAACTATAAGTTTTATACTACAACATATTTTATAAAAAATATCATTAACCTCAAATTTGAATAAGTGCACTACTAGCTATCTTTTTGTACTATGCACAAGGGAAAAACAATGACTTTAAAGCTAATAAAAAAAAAAAAAAAAAAAAAAAAAAAAAGCTGCTTCGCAACAAATTAAAATACAAGATACATACCAGTGACAATTTCTTCGTCAATTGACATTCTGACTCAAAGATGTAGAACTTCGGCTGCTTCAGAACTTCAACAAATACACCAAGGCACATGTTTCCAGTCTCTGAGTAGACTTCACTGGAGATAATGCTACTTTGGTGTAGTTCAGCATTAAGTTCCTTTCAGAGGGAAACAGGGAGAAAAATTATAAGCCTAAACATTTTTCGGTATGATTCAAACAATATATCTGGATTGATAAGAAAAACATGCATCAAAGGATTGTACTTGGATTCTAATGCTTTTCCTAACTATTCTTTTAGTACCCTAAGAAATAGAATGACAAGATAGCGAATAGATGAACAGTTGAGAATGCTAGAGGTCAAATATGAAAATGCAAATACCAACCTGTATCTCTTTGTCAAGAGCTTGCACATCCACATCATCTTCACCGGTACAAGCAAGAGCACTTTGAGCTTTCTATTAAAAAATCAGATATCAAAGTTTAATGCCATTACTGATTCAATATCCAACTAGAGTAAGGAGAACGAGGAGCTTAGGGGATCTCAAAAGATACACTGTATACTGACCTTCAGATTTTCAAGATGATGCAATGCAACAGCATGCAATCCTTCTTTCAACTTGGTAAAGAATTCCACATAATCATTTAGCTCTGTTTGGCTATTATGGAATTCCACATAATCATTTAGCTCTGTTTGGGTATCATGGAATTCCACATAACCATTTAGCTTTGTTTGGGTGTTATGTTGTGTGAGAGACACTCCCAGTTCAAGAACACCGGTCTGATCTTCAGCTTTGTGTCCTGTAGAGGCATCTTGAAATTCCCATGAATCATCGTCAAAATCATGATTAAGGTTTTCCAAATTAGAGGTCATCATGGCTTTATTGGAATCCAGTCCATTTTCACTAATATTTTGGTCATTCTTAAATGAATTACTCAGCTCAGCTTGACTGTATAAACTTGATATTAGATCATTGATAGAAACATTCGAAACAGAACTCGTAATAGCTCTTTGACCAGAGGTGGAAACCTGAGTCGAGATGTCTTGAAAAATTACAGGATCAACAGATTGTTCTCCTTCATCACCAAAAATGGACAGTGGCAGAGCTCCTTTATGATTACCTGTCCTTACAACGCTCCCCTGAGTGAGCACAAAAAAGACACAGCAAATTAAATTTAAAAAATATATATATTATTTGCCAATAAAAGTGATTTTGTTGGTGCAGTGCATGAATCCAACCGATTTAACTGGTAAATGAGAAAAAAGTTTCAAATAGAAAAAATAAAACTTTCTCAAAACGCGGGGCAACCATACAAGTAACAATTAATGAACTACTGGATTAAGTGAACAAAAAGAGTGTGGAGATATACTTAGTTGCTAATCGTGCTTTAGAAGTTTAATCTGCAAATGACGTGTTTTTGGATGCAAGTACAGTTTAGTTTGTTTCACCAGATAAAATTTCATACAACAGATCATATAACCTACCTGGACAACTTCAGCATCAAGCACCGAAGCTTTCAGAGCATGAGGGCCTTCAGCAACTTTGAGATCTCCCTGCATCAAAAGATAAATTGAACCTTTGTTGAAAATTCCAAAGAAACAAATGATGAGAAAGTAAACAGGTTACATCAACTCATCACCTTATCCTTTGATCCAGTCTCAGAAACAGCATCCTCAAATGCCCATGAATTTTCATCAGAACCAATTTTGATATCAACAGGGGAATCATGCAACCTCTCTATGCCTTCAGTCAGCTTATTTTCATAGTTTGAGTTGAAATCAAATTCATAATTTGATTCACCATTGATACCGTTTCCAAAACCAAAAGTGTATTGGGCTGCCTCGAAATTTTCTGGCATTGTCACCTCACCCTTGAAATTACAAAACATCAGATTTGATAAACCAATCAATGAGCCATAAGTTCAAATTTATATTTCTAAATGGCACTCATCAAGCAATAGCTTATTAAACACAAATAGGGAAGTGAGCTATTTCAAAGGATGCATACCCCAAGAGGAGGCGGGACTTAAAGAACATGTGCAGAGGAATACAGTTAAGTTTATTTTCAGATGCAAACAAAATTTAGACATGCATACAACTTCACACAAACATAAACATAAATAATCATTATATTCATAAGTCAAACCAACACCTCCGTATCCGGGTATTTAGTCAATTTTTTAGTTCAATCCAAATAGAAGACTCCCCACATAATTTGCAAAACACAAAAGAAGTATACACAATCACATTACTTTTCTGTGCCTAGAAAACTGAGACATCTTATATAAAAAACATCAGTCTCAGATGTTTTGTCACTATAAGAAAGACAAAAGTACTAAATTAAGCAGAAGTTTCCACAGAGCTGGTACAATACAATACTCAAGTCACAATCTAAATTTGAAGTTGAAACTACAAAACCAAACACAAAGAGGCTAATACTTAGCAAACCTTAGCATTCCCATCTTGGGGCCCATGAGCTGGTGCTGCAGTATTGAATTCCCACTCATCATTGTCATCACCATATTCATCAAATAGATTAAAATTCGCTTGCTTCGACTCCAAATTCATCCCGTTTAAATTTGAGTTTGCACTCCCGTCCAAACTAAATGCGTTGGCGGTAGAATTGTTTGCATTATAGCCCAATGCTGGTCCATTTTCAGCCTTGATCTGAATAAATGGAAATCATACTGTTACAACAAGAATCACATAACAGACCACAGCTTCTATACAACACTGCACCTTTCTCATTTACAAGGTTGGGAAGAAAATACAAGAAACAACAAAATTCAGAAAATTCAGGGTACATATCTGTGCCGCCAAAATAAAAAATACTTTCTGACACTACATAACTGTTAGTTTCAGTAAATATCATAGTTCAATTTATTTTTATTGCCTTGATTTTTTTTAGCAATCCAACAGAAGGAACAAACAACAAATTCAAGGGCCAAGTAAAGCACAAGAATCATAAATTTGCCATAGAAATTTCATCTCTGACCTGATGTTTTTGTTCAGCACCATTCAAGAACCAACCATTAGCACTAGTAGAATCCTTCTTCTCATCAATTAAGTTCGCACTAAACCAGTTATCCTCTGATTTCACCTCACTTGCATTGAGTGCACTGAAATTTGAGGGAAATGCACCCCAGCTTGAACCAGACAGATTTATATTCAATACTGTCATATGTTCAGTCTTCGTCTGACTATCCTAAAGCCATCAAATCAACATTCAAACCAAAAGACTTAATTGTTTACTGACAGAGCAAAATTTCTGACTTAAATTCAGTTTAACAAAAATACTTAAAATCTGTTACCTTATCATCTCCAACATGAACTTTGAAATCTGCACCCTTGAATTCCCATCCTTCATCATCATCAGCTTCACCATTATCAGGAACTGGATCGGTGCTCACTGAATTTGTAGCTGATTGAACAATGTTATGATTCCACCCATTAAAATCAAGACTCGGTGAATTCCAACTTGAATTCAATCCATTAAGATTGGATACTAGACCATTTTCAGTCTTGATTGGGCTCATCTGACTCAAAGACAATTGTAACAAACGAATCAATAAACCATATAAATGTTCAAACCAAGAAAAAGCAGGGAAATGGAAAAAGAAAAAGACTGAAATCTAAGAACAGTTAAAACTATGCACAGAATCAAATAAGCATACTTATTACTTAGGACAGAAACAAAAAAAAAAAAAAAATTCCCCTTATTCTATCAGCAAGCATAGAAAAGTGGACACAAAAGATAATTAGAAGAATCACAACTTATACCTTGGAAATCTCATTACTCGTTGGGATTTTGGGCTTTGCATCCTTGAACTCCCACCCCCCATCATCATCACCATCACCATTATAAAGCACCTCATTGGCATCAGCCGAAACCAAATTAGCTCCAATGTCACTAGAGTTTTCACGTTTTACAAAATCTGTCCCATTTTGGTTTGAATTCGAAGCAAAACTATTAAAGTTTAATGGATCCCAATCCAAACTCAACTTCTTTGGATTCATTTCCAGCTCATTTTTAACATTCAAATTAAACTCAGCTACGGCTAAATTCACTACATTCATTTTCAAATCTGAACTCGACACGTTAATATCTGCTATTGGTCCATTTTTAGAATCACTCTTCTGGTATAAATTTACAAGCAAATCATTAACATCTAAAGCAGGTTCTTTCTTCACAGAATCAACCTTATTATTACTAGAGATGAAGCTCGCAGCACCATCGCCAAATAAAGCAGCAGCTGGTTTTTCATTTTCCTCTTCCTCCAGCTCGCCGAAGATCGAAAGAGGCAAAGCTCCTCTCGGCTTTTCCCAATGAGATTTAGCTGGACTCGGCCGACTCGGTAGTGAATCTTCATTTCCCGGTTTCTGATCTGAAAACAATCCGAAAGGTTCAACTGATTTGGAGATTTCGGGAAATGAAACAGCGGGCGATTGTATTTGTCCAGCGGAGGAGTTGATGAAATCTCCCCAATCATCATCATCGTTGCCGGAAATTGAATGGTGGCCATTGATCAAAGTGGTATTGGAATGAGAATAAACTGTTGGATTTGATGGCGCGAACTCGAAATCACCAAATCCATCGTCATCTTCTTCCGCCATCTTCTCTAATCTCAGATTTTGTTTTCCTTTTCGACTCTGTTTTCCGTTGCAAAATGCGCAGGAATCGCACGTCAAAGCCTCCGCGCACTCGCAGCTATAATTTTATTTTTATTTTAAAAATTGTTTCTGCTCTTCTGCAAATGGGCAATTACGGTTCATAAACCGTCATAAATCGAACCGAAAATAGACAAGTTGGCAACTTGCAATTTGGTTTATTTTTGGTTCGCTTTTCGGTTGAAAGAATTAAATCGACTGCAATTACCAATACATCAAAAATCAAATTCGGGCTTTAGTCATAACATTAAAAGAGGTTAAAAAAATAAAAAATTGACATAAATATCCTATTATAATTATATAGGTATTAAAAATACTTATTTAAAAAATTAGCATATCATATTTTAATAAATTATTCTCAAAATAGTCTATTTTATTTTCAAATTAGCCATTTTTAAACATTTATATGTTAAATTACACATAAATAAAAGTGGATTCCTATATTTTATAAAATTATAGTTTGACTCTTATATTTTATAAAATTTATAGATAGACCCTATATTTTATGTAAAATATCTATTGTATGAAAATTAATATTCAATCAAATTACAATCTAAAATTTACAATAATTAATGTTTGACCCTTATAATTTATAAAAATTATAATTTATTTTAAGATAATTAGTGTGTAATAGAAAGTTAAATGATCATAATATAAATATTTTGGAAATTACAGTGTGACCTCAATAAGTTAATAATTTTGCTAATAATAATTTTCTCGGTTCCTAGTCGAGACCAATGTGATAAATTAATAATTTGCTAAATTAAAAAAATTATATTAGGTCTTATTTGACGTATAATTAAATAATTCATGATCTGTATCAAAATATTTTATACATAAAATTTCTGAAAATATGAATATAATATTACTTTTTTCTTTTTGAAATTAATATCACTTAAATTTTATCTCTAAGAGCATATAGAGTATTAATATTATAAAAAATTTGATATAAAATGATTATTACTTTCAAAATATATTTGCTAACAACTTATTCTAATTTCACATTATCATATTTCACTTCATCTTTTTTCTTAGTTTCCATAACACTCTCAATTATTTGTTTTCTTAGTATTATAATTATTTGTTTTCTTAGTTTTTATAATATTCTCGATTATTGTTTTGTTTTCTTAATTTTCATAACACTCTTAATTATTTGTTCATCTGTAAGCAAATCCAAATTATATCATTTTTTTAAAAATAGTTCAAAATATTTTCAACATTCTCTTAATTATTTGTTTATCCGTAAGCAACTCCAAATTATATCATTTTTTCCAAAATAGTTTAAAATATTTTCAACATTCTCATGTTCATCCGTAAATAACGAGAATTCAATCAAAATTTACACATTATTGTAAACCTTCATTTCCTCTTGATTTTTTGAAAATTCACTATCTAGCAATCAAAATTTACAATGCTTAAAACATTTCCAATAATACTTGAGTGATTTTATTTTCCATCCAAAAGATTTCGAGCATAAAAAAAACCAAGACCCAATTTGAACCAAGCTCAAGTTGAAATCCTAAACTCAAACCAAGACCCAATTTCAACTCAAACCAAATCCGGGTCGAGATCAACTTAGGAGAACTCAATTTTTAACTCGACCCATGTCATCATAACCAAATGTGAAGATATTAAAATTGTAGACAAGAGTGAACATCTATAAAATCATATAAAAACCAAGTTACATTTTCTTACATACATAAAAAAAAACACAATCCATACACTAAAAAAAAAAAAAAACCAGATCAATGATTGGATGGAACATTAATACCCAACAACAAAAACGAATATCCCAATCAACAAACCCATCAAACACCGACCCAAACCCATCTCCGAAACCAACCCGACCGCTCCAGCAAAGTTACCACCTACAGTATCAGTAGACAAAACCAAAACCATCCAATCATCCTCCGACCCGAGCCCGGCTCCGCTGAACCTCGAATCATTTACAAACTTAGCATTTGCGGTTCGAGTGTAGTTGGTAAGAACAAGAGAAGGAACCAAATCCTTAACACAGACAGGCAAAATGACACCGTCTGTAGTGTGGTTTATGTCAATTCCACAGTCGTTTACCAAATCGGGGTAATCTTGGAATTGAACGGTTGTCTGAGTTGCCGGACATGGTCTGTCTTCGAGCTTGTGGGCGAGTTTATCGGCAAGACAGCCGGCTTTTTCGTTCTTGCTAAGGGATGGAAGTTTTAAGGATGTTCTGTAACTGTTTAGACCTTGAAGAAGAGTATCTTCATCTTTGTCTGCAAAATCATAGAATATGAGTATCATGTAACATTAATAAAGTAAAAGATGAAATTAAGAAATTACCCTTTGCAAGAACTGGAGAAGAAAGCATTAAAGGGAGAAAAAGCATTAGAAATGGTAAGATGGGAAACTTGAGAGAAGCCATAGTTTGGATGGAATAAGGTAATTTAAATAGAAAAGTACGATTTTGATCTAAATTTGAGGATTTCAAAACGAGTAAGTATTGTTTTTTTATGGGTTCTAACTTACAACTGCTTTTATATGTGTTTTTAACCGACACCTATAAACCGATTGGCACTACACGTGGCATCCATGCAACGCAAGTTTTTCTTCCTTTGTTTGGGTTTATTGCCAACGTGTCATGTTTTAGTCAGCTATTGACTTCTTTTCCTTCATCTAGACATAGACATAGACGTGGGCTTGTTCGGCCGGCCGGTTCTGAGCCGGCGTGAACCGTAATTTGAACCGGCCGGAGGACGGACTGGTTCAGGTTTGAGTAAATTTGGAACCAGATTCGTTAAAACCTGTGAACCGTGAATGAACCGCCGTTTTAACCGTCCCAAACCGTCTTCGAACCGCCGGTTTAACCGTCCCAAACCGTTTTCGAACCGCCGGTTTAACTTTTCCAAACCACCGGACCTAACCTGCCGCCGAACCGTCAACCGTCGGTTCGACGGGCCGGTTACGGTTTGCATGACTCACGAACCGTGACCTGGCGGACCGAAGCCCGAAACCGGCCCGTGGCCACGTCTACCTTCATCTTTTTTTCTTTATTATTTTTTTCTTAATAAATATGAAAACAATATAAAAAATAATATTAAAACAAATATTACAATTTGGTAAAGAAAATTATACAAATTATTAATAAAATTACAAACCAAACAATACATAGGCTTATGCCTAATTATTCCAATAAATTACAAACTTTACAGTCCAATCAATAATATAAACACTCAACTTAAACACACAAATTACGAGAAATTAATTAAAACCAAAAACAAGCAAACCAATAAACGACCAAAACCAGCAGTAAAACGGCAACCAGCTCCAGCAAAGTCACCACCAGTAGTGTTAGGACTCAAAACGACAACCATCCAATCACCCTTAGAACCAACTCCAATTTGAGCAAATTTGGAATCATTTATGTATTTAGCATAATAAGTACGTGTATAATTCGTAAAAACGACAGTAGAAACCAAATCCGGGACACAAACAGGCAAAACGACACCATCTTTAGTGTGAGAAATGTTAACGTCGCATTTGGATACTAATTCAGGATACTTGTTTAGTGGAAATGGGTGGCTGCCGTTTGCTGAATTACAGGGTTGATCCTCCAGTTCGTCGGCGACTTCATCCGCGACGCATTCTGCTCTGTCGTTGTTAATTAGAGTTGGGAGATCTAAATATGCTCGGTGACAATTCAAGCATTTGATAAGATCATCTTCTTCGTCTGTACAATTAGATTTTAGATTAAAGATTATTAGAATCTGCCATTTTTAAATAATTTAAGTAATCAATACTTAAAAAAAAAAACCCATTATCTATAAAAGAAGGAAAATACCATCACAATGTACTGAAGAAGAGAGGAAGAAAATGGCAAGAAGAAGCAGAGGAAATTTGAGAGAAGCCATAGCTTAGCTTAATAATTATAATTAAGTGAGATGATTAATATATAGGAATGGTGAGTGCTTCAAGAATAAAGAAAAGAATTTGGCATTGCTCTTTCTGTTCCTTTTCTTGATTTCCTCTTGGAAGTTAAGGATATACCCTTTGTTTTTATGAAAAAACAATTAATCGTTTCTTTAATACAAAAAATCGTTTCTTTAATGCAAAAAATCGTTTCTTTAATACAATTAATCGTTTCTTTATATATAGATATATATATATATATATAAACCATTATTAACAACATTGTATTGCAAATTTTGATTTAGCATTTTTAAAAATTCTTTATATTCTAATTATAATGATAATTATTCTTTAAAACAAAATTATTAATATTATAATTATCATTCTTTGATCCTTAAAAGGATTGATGCAATAGAGGAAGCTCTAGAACTCCCACCTCCCAACAAAAAATCCCTGTATTCTTAATGTAATTCCCTAAAGTGACACGTGGCCATTCTCTTCTGCCACGTAGACCTACGTGTCTCCATGCAAACATCATTCAAAGATTTTCCTACATATCCATAATAACACTACTTTCTTACATAATCTCTCACAGGAACTGTATATATCTGTATATATATAGATATGCTTCATAGATTAGTTTCATTCCCAAATCGTTTTGTTATCTTTTCTTCTTTGAATTCAATCAAAACCCATCTCGGAACTTACCGGAAAAATCATTTTCCGGCCGTACTTTTGGCTAGTCAGAGACCGGTTGTTACATTATTGTCTGTAAGAATGGCTTCTAGTGGTGATCAATCGTTTCCTCGTCAAACGCAGGAGAAGCAACCTGGTAAAGAACATGTTATGGACCCTATTCCACAATATGCCATTTCTGATTACAAGCCTTCTAATAAGCTCAGGGTATGAATTCTTTTGCTTTTCTTTCAATTCTTTTCTTTTAGAAAAGTTTTTTATGAGTCAAAATGCTAAAAACTTATTCTTATCGAAGAAATAAGAAACTTTTTTTTGGTATGCAGGGAAAGGTGGCATTAGTTACAGGAGGAGACTCAGGAATAGGACGAGCTGTGTGTTGGAGCTTTGCTCTAGAAGGAGCAACAGTGGCTTTTACATATGTGAGGAAAGAAGAAGACAAGGATGCACAGGATACTCTTGAAATCCTGAAGAAAGACAAGTCTCCTGATGCTAAGGAACCTATTGCAATACCAGCAGATTTAGGATATGATGAGAATTGCAAGAAAGTTGTGGATGAAGTGGTTAATGCATTTGGCAGGATTGATATTTTGGTTAACAATGCAGCTCAACAGTATAAATGTAGCTCGATCGAGGAGATCGATGAAGAAAGGCTTGACAGGGTCTTTAGAACTAACATCTACTCTTATTTCTTTACAACAAGGTATAAGTTTTATAAACTGGGTCTTAGTTCAGATGACATAAGTTCTGTTTTCTGTACCTAAACTGGGTCTAATCACATGTTATTTGGTGATAGGCACTGTTTGAAGCACATGAAAGAAGGAAGTAGCATAATAAACACAACATCAATCAATGCATACAAGGGAAATGCAGAACTGCTTGATTATACAGCAACAAAAGGAGCAATAGTGGCTTTTATAAGAGGACTAGCACTTCAGCTTGTGAACAAAGGAATAAGAGTAAATGGTGTAGCTCCTGGGCCTATTTGGACACCACTTATACCCTCTTCATTCAGTGAAGAAGAAGTGGCTAATTTTGGCAAACAAACACCTATGCAAAGAGCTGGTCAACCTAGTGAAGTTGCACCTTGTTTTGTGTTTCTGGCTTGCAACCATTGCTCCTCTTATATCACAGGCCAAGTGCTTCACCCTAATGGTAACTTGACTTACTCTTCCTCTTGTTCTTTACAAAGCAGTTGCCTTTTTCGTGTGTTCATAACATTCAAATACAGATTTCCGTTGATGATTTTTGGTTTTTGATTAATTTGCAGGTGGAGTTATTGTGAATGGTTGATGGGTAGAGCTATGAAGAAAGTTAACATCTTTTTGTCTGTACAAGATGGGAGTGTCTAATACTCTTGTAGACTTGTGCGTATATATATATATACATATATGAAGAAAATACCAGTTTACTGGTTTCATGGTGTCTTGTTAATAAGGCTTATAAGTTAGGTGCTTAAAAGTTTGATGTTTTGTATGTTTTGTATAAATAAAAGTTGTACTTCTTTCTAAATAACTAAGATATGTCTTTATTATAGCTATTAAGTGTGGATATGTCTTTATAAACTACAGTTTAACACACAAACATTGGGTATCGATAAAAAATCCCATCTTTACACATCAGGATTGATGAATGCTGAAAAGAATGAAAGGTCTTCGAAATTTTCAAAAAGAAACAACAAAATAATGTACAGATTATAGCAGAATAAATTATCCTGTTTAAACATTTAAGAATTGGGTACCATTATTTGAGAGCTAAACCGACAATGGAGATATAAGATCTTACAGTAATTTATTGCTGCACTGTGATTTATTCCTGCATCAGTTGTAATTAGGAAGAACATCAAAGCAAATCTCAGCACCGTTGCCTCCAATTCCAGCAATCAAACATTGGAATCCACATGATTCTAGTTCAGCTATTACTTTATCAACAACTGTTCCTGAAAGCACTGAGTTTTATACAGTCAAGGAAACATAAAAAGAACAAAAAAATTGCAGGAATTAAGAATTTAAGGTATTATTTTGCAAGAAAGTATGATATTGATTGAGCAGATTCGGAAAAATAAAAAGATTGTTGTATAGGATACAAGTTGGTAAAAGGGTCAAGACACAGCCTCCGCCGCCAGCTCCGGTGAGCTTAGAAGCTAACTTGTATTTTAATGTTGTCCGGAGAACAGTTTCTATAGAAGCATGGCTAACTCCCATGCATTGAAGTAATCCTTGATTCATTTCCATAAGTTCTTCTAGCTTTTCTTCTTTCTCTGTTATGGAAAGTTCATCTGGAGCTGGGGACTGGATGATAGTAGCTAGTTCATTACTGATAGAATCAACAGCATTGAAAACAAAACTCATGGCATTAGGGTGTCGTAATGTTCTCTCTGAAACACCGGCGACTAGTGCTTTCGTGTTCCTCCCGATTCTTGTGTTGGTAATGAGCATTTTTAGCACCATGTCCGACTTTATTCGTGTAAGATTACCGGACCTGAACTTGATCATGTTGCCTGAAATAGAAGAGCACCTGACAGAATTACTAAAGCAAGGATGTGAAATAGTCAAAAAGATTGAAACTTTGACTGGTTTGTCAGCCAATTTTGCTTCCTGTTTTAGTTTCTTGCAGAAGGCATGATGTATCGTGCTTCAAGCAATGATCAACAGCAAGTACTCAATGAACCTGAACACGATCATGTTGCCTGTAATGGAAGAATTACTCATGCAAGGATGTGAAATAGATTCGAACTTTAATTTGGTTGGCAGTGAATGTCGCTTCCTGTTTTAGTTTCTAAGCAGAAGGCATAATGTATTTTGTTTTCAAGCAATGATCAACAGCAAGAACTAGTCAATGAGACAGAAACAGCATGAATCTGAGAAAATCTGTCAGAAGAACTGAACAAATTTACATACCGTATGTACTAACAGTGTTATCTATTCCAGATGGTTTTCCATGAATTATTTTTTCACCTTCAAAAGCCCATTTGTTTAACAACTCAAGCTCAGGTTCTCTAAACACTAGCCACCCTTGTTGATTTCTATCCACATTTACTGAGTCAGATAAAGCAAGAAGAGCAGCCGTGAGGGCAACACAAAATGCTGCTGACGAGCCTAGGCCTGAACCCAGTGGAAGATCAGAAGTGACAGTTACAGTGGCAGGCTTAAATCTGAAAGAAAAAAAAAGAAAAGAATTAGGAAATTCAAGTGGGAAGAGGAAAATCGCGACATTATAATGCAATGCTATATATGCATACCCTTGAATAGAGGTATATAACCATAAAAAGGCTGAAACTCCGGAAGCAAGTGCTATTTTTGCCTCTGGAATATTTTGTTCTTCAACCAAAGCTGAAATTGACTTAACTGATTCTATTGAGCAAGAGGTTGGTGTTGAAGAGGAATGTGCACCTATGTTATGTGATGCTTCTTTGATTCTATCAATCGGCCATGAAAATTCTAGTGCCATATCCTTGAGCTGAAGTTTTAGTAAACCGCCGTTTGCTTCTGGAAAACAATGATCCATTAAAAGATAAAATAAATCAGTTCACTTATTTAAACAAAAGGCAGTGGAAAGGGGGAAGAGGGGAAATATAGTATAGTGACGATAAGCAAAATCCAAAATATGATGAACCCAAATTCTAAGTTTGCCTTCACAAGTAGATGGAAAAAGAGATTTGGAATTGCAAGCATCTACAGATTTGAACACAAGTTGCTGTTTTTTAAAAGTAAGAGGGCATTTGGCCACTTAAAAGCAGCTTTTAAGCATTTTTTAACTTAAGAGATCATAAGCAACAGGAGAACTCCAAGAAAATCGAAAAATAATAAGAAAAAGCATAAACAACAGTTGGAGAACTCAGCTGATTGATGAAGAACATAAAAGTTGAAAAATTTATCAATAAAATTGAGTAGTGAGAGGTTTAGATCACGAGTAGAGGTATCCTATCTAACCAACTTTCACCAATTAAAAGTGTAAATGGTTTATTTAGATAATAAATTTCAGAAAACCTGATCTCAACACAATATGAAAGTGTTCTTTTTGGAAAGTTCATCTTCCACTTACAACTGAACCCAACTAATTCCAGTAGAACAAGAAATATAGCAAACATCATAAAGAACAAGATTCACTAAAAAAAACCAGAAATAGAGAACTTAGAATTGGAAATTCTTGGACAGCAAATTTAGCTCCAAAAATCAGACAGAAAACTAATTTAATCATCGAGCAGAATAGATGACACTTCTTTCAAATGTCAGAAACGTTTCTACACAAAAACCAGTTCATAAAGATATCACAATTCAAACATCCCAGAATAAAAATTATATGAACTTAAGCTTTTTATATTGAAATTCAACAATGGAATCGAAACAAATAGTTAAAGAACAATGTAAATATTCACATAATCTCAAAAGGGTATATTTGAATCAACAAACCCAACAACCCCAGTTCAAAAAAATGAAATTTCACATACCACTCAACTAATCAATCAAAATGCCAACAAGAAAGTGAACAAGAACTATGTATACAAGTAAATTACCAGAAGAAGGAAAAGAAAGGGTAACATAGGTGTAGAGATTAATGGATGAAGCAACTGCAGTGGATCCGTGCACAACAGCATGTTCACCGGAGAGAATGATTTTCCCCGGAGCTCTTGCTTTAACTTCCATCTTGTTTTGGTTTTTTTTTTCTTCTCTAAAAATCCAAACTTGCCGTTAAAGAAAACAAACAAAGTTGGGATCTTTCAGCAGTTTGTGAGGTTCAATGAATCGTTTAATGCTAAAATTGTGAAAAAAGAAGAAGAGGGTCATATGGCAGAAACTCGATTTTGGCGGAGAATACCAATAAAACATTCTCTTTTTCGTTGTCTCTTAAGTCTTAAGTCTTAACAGTAGGAGGAGTGAGTGTGAGAGAACCACGCGCATAGCTACTTGGTGGTGGCGCGTAGTTATTGTTTCTTGTAGGAGAAAGCTAGAAATCTATGGAGTTTGGCTTGTGAAAGGAAATGCAAATTTTTCCTCTGAGATAAAGATCATAATCCTTTTTTTTTTTTTATTAAATTAGTATTTAATTATTCAACAAATTCAAGCAATAGATCCGAAATTTTTTGAGAAAATCCCATTTTTTGTACTTAAATATTCATTTTAAAATGAAAATATATTTATTTTTTAGGATTGAAAAAAAAAAAAATTAACCCATGTTAATGGAATACTTTTTATTATTACTTTTAAGTAGACGTGTCCATATGCCGGTTCGGCCCGGCCGGCCCGCTTGTCGAAAAACCGTAATCGCCGGAACTGTAACCTAAAGCGGCCGGAGGATGGGCCGGTTCTGATTCAAGTAATTTTGAAACCGGAACTGTGGAGAACCATGAACCGGATTTGAACCACCGGTTCCGCCTCCCCAAACCGCCGTTAATCGGCCCGCCACCGAACCGGCGGTTAACCGCGAAATGCCGGTTCACCGGCCCGACGATTCGGTGTCCGGTTCCGGTTCCACCTCCCTTGAACCGAAGCCTGGAACCGGTCCAGCTCGGCCCGTGGCCACCTCTACTTTTAGGTATGAGAGGAAGAAAGTTCACATTTTTACTATTTTATGTGTAGTCACTCTAGCATGAGATTTCCCATTCTGTCACTCTATTGTGTGTTAGAGGTGTTATAGATAATTCTAGTTGTGTTTCTGCATCATCACAATAGTCAAATAGAATTAGTATTATTACAATGCAATCCAGTCTGAAAACTATCCCAAGACACCATACCTTTCGAACTTGTGCTTATAAAGAAATGGCAGCAACCTGTTCTTGTGTAGTGTTATAAAGAACTTACACAACATTGAGCAACCTGTTCTTGTAAAGTGTTATAAAGAACTTGAACAATATTGAGCAGAAAACCATCTGACCCATGTTTTGCCAACAATGAAATAGACACTGGCAGACCATCATAAATTCCTAGTGGAATGTTCACCTGTAATTTCAAGATAGCATAGGTTTCATAAACTCCAGTGAAAGAAAGTTGTTATTTTTAAGATTAAGAGAAGAAAAGGTCACCTGACAGAATCCTGATACTCCAGCAATAGAGAGCAAGCTAAAAGCCTTTGCACGAAATGTTTCTAGCATTGCTGGATCTGTATTTAGTTCAGGCGGAGGCCCTGGAACTGTAGGGATTGCCAGAATGCCAAAATCCTGCACTTTAAATGGGTATTATTAGGAAGGCAATCAACTGGGAAGAAACATGGTAAATGTATGTTATGCAAACAAAAGCTTAGATCTTTCTTCTTGTTTGTTGATAATTCGGTTCTTACAGATGTTTCGTAACCATGGTATGGTTGTGAGAGAGAGTACCTCAATAAGATCTGTAAGGGCAGCAATTAGTTCTTCCTTCACAGAGTAACAGGCGTCTATGTTCCCTCCAGTCATTTCAATAGCTTCCCATACTCGTTCTGATATCCCAGGACCCAAATCAGGTTTGACAGAAGTGACCCATTCAGCATGATTATTCTTGAATTCAAATCTATACTTGAGAATGAAAAATTCAATCCAAGAATTAGGCTAATAAGCTCAATCAATTTAAAGAAGGTAAAGAAGTTTCACAACCTTTGAAGCAATCGAAACGCGCTTGAGAGGGCAGCCAATGATGCTATATTATAATCTTGCTCTTTAATTTCTTTACTCATAAAATGTTTCAAGCTGGGAACTTTACTCTCGACGTAGTCCCCAAGCACAAAATGCTTCAAAACATGACCTGCATTAACAGTGTAATATCTCTTGTAATATAGCAGTATTTCTAAATTTGTGCCTTGGAACTCAAATGTAACAGATACTGACCCCCCAATAACTTTTCTGCTGCTTGAACAAAAACTTGGCTAACTCGATCATTTGGAATGCTTGAAAGCTGGAAACAATCTTCTGCAATGATTATTTTGCATGGTTTGATCAGACCCATATCAGGCAATTGAAGTAGAACTCGTCCAACTCGATTCAAGATCACTGGATCCCTAGCAAACCATCCTAGACAGCATCATGTCAAGAGAATTAAATTTCTACAGAAAAGAGTACATGCAAGCATGTTAAACCACAGCAAAACCTGACTCCAATTTAGAACCACATATTGATTTTCTGGTTGTTCCTTACCCACAGTATCGAAACTTTGTGCCATGGGAATAACCCCTTCGGAAGAAACAGCGCCATGTGAAGGCCGAAACCCTAAAATACTGCAGTATGATGCTGGAACTCTAACGCTACCTCCGGTGTCAGTTCCTGCAGAAAGACAAAATCTTTTATTTGGAATGAATTATAATCAAGGATAGAATTGCTATAGAGAGCGGAATCTTCACCTAAGGAGAAGTCTACAAGCTTTGCACCTACTGCAACTGCAGACCCACTGGAAGATCCTCCAGGTACACGATCCGGAGCACAAGGATTTCTAGGTGTTCCATAGTGTTTATTTTCCCCATTTATGCTGCCCCAAAAAGTAAAATAAAGCTCAGCTGTATAAGAAGCAACTAATGATGTCAACACTCAGAGGACTTTCGTCGTACATAATGAGCAGAAGCCTCATTGCAATTGTTAATGCAAGAACAGAACTATTTCAGCTTCTCACCTATATGCCATTTCATCCATGACAGTTTTACCAATACATGTGGCTCCTTCTCTCAGAAGAGCCAAAACAGTTGGAGCAGTTGATTTAGCAGATAAATGGGTTCTTGCCCAATCTGGATTGCCAAATCCAGCTACATATCCATCAACATCAAATCTAATTCCAAACCCACAAAAGCAAATTAAACATTTCAAACACATGACAAGCTGATGATTAATGAAAGAAAACAAATGGAACGGAAAGAACAAATCTTTGATTCAAATTCTAAGAATTGAACTCCATTTGAACAGAAAAGAACAAATCTTTTATGTAAATTCTTAGAATTATTCTCCATTTGAACGGAAAAGTGGCTGAATTGTATACAGATGAAACACCCAGTATGCAAAATTGGCTTATAAGCTAAAGAAAAGCATAAAAACAAGCATGTAGCTGAAAATATTCAAAAACCCATGATATAAATTTAAACCAAAAAAGTGAATTAAAGGACTGACATATCTTTAATGGCAAATGTAAGGCCATGTAAAGGAAGCTTATCGGATGAAGAAGTTGGGTTCAGCACAAATTTCTCCATGAAAGCTCCATAGTCAGAGATTTTTGCCATGTTTGTAAGTTCTGTATGTATCAGTGAGAGTTTGATTTCTGTCCCAAATGTTCATAAACAGAATAGATATTGGATCCACCAATCAGATGACTGTAAATAGACCATGACTTATGAAATCTTTTGTTTTTTACATTCCCAAAAAAGAAATTGGCCTTTTTTTGTCTGAAATGACCAAATCAGCCTTAGTGTTGATTCAATCAATAACAAAAAATTATTGTTCAGAGGACTTTTTTATCTCCCAGATGCTGGAAATTATGCATTTTTCCCTGTTTGATTTTCATTTTTCCCATCCCTAACCAAGATTTTAATTGAGTTGCGGAGGATTTGTTAGCTATGCAAGCACATATGAGAAACTGTTTCTGTAAATTTAAGAACAAGTACACATAATTCTATCTTTTCTAGTACAATCAAATAAGCACTTAGTTTGTTTCTTCTCATGTCTCTTCTATCTCGTACTTCAAAACGAGGAACCTGTGCTTGCCCAGTGTTGATTAGAGTTGGAACTCTGATGATTCATGTCAAGAGTCCTGATAGAGTGCTTGTCGTGGATAGACAAAAGGGTTCCATAGTAACATCAACCATGTCTACTTAACTTTTCAACCAGGAATATTTGGATTGCATACGCTTGAAATTTGATATACAGAATAATGGAAGTTTGTGTTTTTGTAGTTCTACATTGGAAATGAAAGCTTTGATCAGCTTCATCAGAGTTATCTGCAGCTTCACTCAGTTTCATCAGAGTCGCCATCAAATACGTGTAAGTAGGGAATTGTTGGTGAGTTTACTCTATGCTCTTCATCTGCAGATTCAGCAGTCGCTCTACTTGTGTTCCAACCTAGTTGCTTAATGTAAAGATCATCATAAGCATCGATATTGAAACCTGAAGCAAGAAACAACTCCAACTCATTCACAAATCTGTCCGTTCTTGCAGCGAGAAAAGGCCTCGCAGCATCACAGACTCGAGTCTTAAACTCTTCTCGAGTTGTTTCAGGTTTTTTCATTTCATGAAGTTGATTGGTCCTAACAAGAAATTAAACCAAGTTATGAGCAAGAACTATTCAGACTGATAAGAATCTACTGTCAAACCATCCAAACATATAAGTTGAACTTTGAAGAAGGAATCCTACTTTTGAATCAAATAGCTGATTTTCATAATTAATTAAAACATCAATGAGCAAATTATTTACCTCTTCATGAACGAATCAATCATCCCGAGAATATGATGCATAATAATGTCGACATTCTCTTCCTGCAAGTATGTACCACAATAAGAATCAACAATGCAACTTTTACGCATGAATAGCTTCTCAGTGCTTAGTGCATATCAAATGGAAGATATGAGAAAATAGCTAACAAAATTTCAGTATTATGTACAAGATTAAGTAAAAACACAAGGAATTCAAGTGAAAGAATCCAAATGAACAATTGGACCTGCAAAAGAGCTTGAATTTCTCTTTTCAACCAACTTTGAAGCCACTGATTTGGTTGAAGATACTTCCTCGATTTCCAATACAGCGTAACATTAACTGTATTGTTCAAGATGCCTGAAAGAACATTGAATTTTCCAAAGAACATAAACATAAACACAACAAAACAAACATCAATTCAAGAACAACCAAAGCACAAAACAATAAGTGGTAAAAAACCTGGTTCAGTGTAATAGCACTGTAATCTATACTTGTGTGCTTTTGAAAAGAATGAACTATACAGAATAAAATGAACAGCAGAGTGTAAGTAAATAATGGATGTAAAATAACTTGAAGACTAAACCAGAAGGAAATTAAGGAGATTGATACCTGTCCTTTTCATTTATATAATGCCTTTGGAATGAAATTCCATCATACCCATAAATTATTGAAAGATTTTCTCTCTGAAAATTGTACAATCCATTGCAACATTAACAATCTAACATCATAATTAGTAATAATCAAAGAAGAAAGAGAAAAACAAAAGCGAACCTTGCATAGAGGACATGTCAGAGAAGAAGGTGGATGAGAAGTCTTGCCAGAAGCTACTTTACTCCACTTCAAAATGCAATTGAAACAAAACATATCTGCAATTAAAGAAACTAAGAAAGACCCAAATAGAATATTGATATAAAATGGATAATACCATGATAAATAGAAGTAAAAAAGATGAATTGAGGGATTAAGAATTTACGGTAACAAGTATCTAGATATGATTGTTGAAGAAAAGGACCAAGGCATATTGGGCATGGATTCGAATCTTCTAAAGAAGAAGAAGAAGAGGAAGGTTCAGAAACTGAGGACATGGATCAAATTGAAGGAATTACAGGAAGGTGGAAGCAAATAGGTTTTGAGTTGCTTGCTCCTTGCTGGCAAAAAGTTATTGGAATTTTCCCGTGACGACGGGAATGTTTCTCTGTCGGCCGGGAAATTTTCTCTTTATATAGGTCAGTCAACTCAATTCATTGAAAAGATTATAAATTTCATAAAGCTTTTTTCTTTCTTTTTTCCTGGAAATAAATTTAATAAATAAAATTCTCACTTATCTTTTTTTTTTTTTTATTACAAGAATTGCGTCACCTCTTACCAAACATTATTGTGTCTGCAACTACTGCAAAATTCAAGTTATATAATTTATAAACCTTAATCTTGGGTCATACAAAACTGAGAAATCTAATCTATTAACATTCCCATTTCCAGACCAACGAAAACCAATTTCTTGATCATAAATCAGATTCCTTTTCTTAATAATATGTCTAAAAGGTTGAACACAATAAGCAAAATTTTCAGAAACATCCTTAAATTGAAAATTCCCCATTATATCAGAAGTTGCAGAATTTTGCTTTTTCTTCTTCCTCTGCTGCTGCCCTACATCAGGCAATGGTTCAAACCAAAATGACTCCTTTTTTGCCAACTTTGCTTTATAAGTTTCATTAGTATCAACATCATAAATGAATACTTCAATAGTCTGCAATTTGCCGAATAGCTTAGAACTTTCTGCAGACATTTTCTGCAGAATGTAATCCTCGAACGCAAGAATTTTAGGTTGTCCCAACGCAAATTCTCCGGTGTAACAGGATGTATTAGTACCATTTCTGGCTTCTTCTGCAGTTTTTGGACCATTTAGTTTCGTGTTCATTTTCTAGCCTAGAACTAGTTGGATATGTGTGTATAATAATTAAGAATAGGTAATATGCACTTATTTGTAATTACACAACTTCTTATGCCAGTGAATGATGAGTTTGATTCTTGAAATTGGTAAGTTCTTGATAACCTAATCTTTCTTTTTATTCAATCTGCCAAAAAAATATAAAATTGAAGATTCTTCTAAGGCAAGTTCAATTATAGAAACATAATTTATTATAAACTTTATACAAATCAACAATATTTAATATAAAGATATCAATTGGACGGACGGGGCGCGGAGGGTTGGGTTACCCAACTCCGCGCCCAGTCCAGCAAGGCCTCGGATCAGGTTCGGATTCGGGTTTTATAATGAAGAAACATTACACGTTAGATAGTGCATCCCTTTACTTGTCTTTGAAGTAACCTTTTACATTTCTGCAATGCATTTAGTTGAACTTTCATATGTTCAACCTCTTTCTTCATAATCTTGATCTCCTTCTGAGCTGTTATACATCCTGCTGTGAAACCTTTACCGATTCTGATAATCGATTGAGCCTTTGTTCGTCTGTAATCTGATCCGGCAGCTGTCATTGATTCTGTCATAGTTACTTGTTCAAGAAGGATGAGCCTCATCGAAATATGCGAAGGCAACCGGTCATTCTTCATCGCGTGCTGCCGAGCTTCTATAGATAGTTTATTATAGTCCATAGTTTTACATACACTTGTTCTTTCTTCTTCTGTTAGATTTGGATGTTCCTGCAAAATTAGGCAATATACATTGGCAGGCAAAGAAACAAAGAAAAAAGTATGGCCTAAAGTAGAGGTGGCATGGATCAGTTCAGGCTCTGGTTCCCTTAAACCAAACCATGGTGAGATGGTTCGATTACGTTCACCAGCAGTTTGAAAGATTCCGATTCGGAAATTTCATGAACTTGAACTGAACCAAACTGCCACATGGACGGTTTGGTCCGGTTCAAGACAGTTCCGATTTTGCGTCCAGTTTCAACCAGTTCAGAACATCCCCTAGCCATGTCTAGCCTAAAGAAAGACATACAGTCTTTTTGCTTACTTTGAGGTACATGTCGATGGCTCGATAAAGATTGTCATTGCAATACCGAGCATTTTTCGGTAACATTTCTGCAAGCAACTGAAAATTTTGAACTGACAGCTTCGAGTCCCTAGCAATCATTGTAAGAAATCCATCAAGTAATTTCGCCACCGCGAAAATTCTTGATGCCGATTTGTTTGATACAGAAGCAATGTATCCTTCCAACACCTTCATAACAATTCCAACATCATAAATACTCTCCTTACTTCCATAATTTCTTACTAAAAGATCAGAAGCAGAACATGTTTCCAACATCAGAACTATCCTTTCTTCTAGCTTTTTCAACAGTTCAGGACTAATTCGGGTCGCATTTCCTAATTTCAGAAGATGAAGCAAGAAATTGCAAGAAACTGAGTTCTTCTCGTCAGGAAGTAACTTAACCAAACTTTCTGCAGTAACTTTGAGTAACTTATGTGTAAGCTCTTTAGGCAAATTGGATTGTCCGAAAGGGATTTTCGAAACCCATTTTTTCGTCCAATATGCTATGGATGATCCAACAATGTCTGATCTCATCCCTTTTCTTTTAACATATTCAACAACTTCAAGAAAATGATCAATTCGAAGAACTGATAAATCTTCAACCCACCAATTATCAGCTACCCGCGAATTTTCTGCCTCATTAACATGTTTGGGGTCTAATGAGGCCTTCCAAGCAATAGCTTCACAACATCTTTTCACAATTTGTAATTCTTTAGCCATGGAAGAAATGGTTTCGCAGCTTTTCAAGATCCGAAAAATGTCTTTCCAAGATGAAAACAATATGTAACTTAGGAAAGTTTCGGTTTTCGAAAAAAGATTTCCCTTTTCAAGATCATCACTCATTTCTAAAAAATTTGCAGCACAATATAGTGGAGCAATATTGCTTGCTGTCAATTCAATTTTCCATCCGTAGCAGAATTTGACTACTAGTTCGAAGATTTTCACTCCGCCTGGAAAATTGTCTAATTGAATCTTGGAAACAGGATTTTTCTCTCCAATGCTTATTCTCTTGAACACTAATCTGTTCAAATATGCACTCTTTGAGACCATTGGAACCTGACATACCCAAAAACCCAAAAATCATATCAGTTTATTTGAACCATGAACTTATATATACATCTCAAACAGAAGATTGAACAATTGGGAATTCATAACATATACATAAAGATTAAGATTAAGTATAATAAGTGCACCTTATGTAACTCAAAGATGGATTCTTCAACTTGTATGATCAAATCACTGGCAACGTTTGATCGGACACTCCTACAAAAACAAAGACAAAATCAATCAAATTTGCAGAAAGTAAAACCCATAAAACCCATATTTCAAATTTCAAAGGGTCAAAAAAAAAGCTTACAAAGTTAGGTTTTTTCTTTCAAAACCTTCAGCAGCCAAACTCACTTTAGAAGGAAAAACAACACACTTATTCCTTCCATTAGCATTTCCAAGATCAAAACTTTTCCTTCTTCCCATATTACTCTTATCTTGATCAAACCTATAACTCATTTTAGTATGAAAAAAAAAATGTAAGTTCAGGAAATTTAAGGAACTACTTGGGTTCCAATTCATTAAAAGGGTAGTTGGGTTTTGCTATCTATTGTAGATATGGGCTTTGGACAGATTGGATACAGCACTATGACTAAAATCTTTTGTACATTCTTATCCATTGATGAAATGGGAAAATTGAAAGGTTTTGCTTTATTTCTCTATCAATATTGCCACCTATACCAAACTATACAATAAGTTTCAAATTGTCTCACTATGGTCCATTCCATCTATTAATGCATATATTTATGAGTTGGAGGTCCTACTCAAGTCTTTTTTTGGGGAAAAAGCAAAAAGTTCATAACTTTTTTGCTAACGTGGCTCCACTAAGAGAATACCATATTATAGACATGGCAATGGCTGGGTTGATCCGTTCGGCCCGCCAAAAGTCCGGACCGGCCTGTCATTGAACCGGAATCAGTCGAACCGTGACCAAAACCGGCGGCGGACCGGTTTTAGGTTCAATATTTTTTCGAACCATAACCGTGAATCGTTGTCGAACCGTTTAATTGAATCACCGGTTAACCGTTAAATTCAAATAAAAAAAGGAGAACCGCCGGTTAACCGACCCGCCGCTGAACCACCGGTTAACCGGCCCGCCGCCGAATCGCCGGTTCGGGGGTCGGGGGCTGGTTCCGACATTTCCCCTTCGAATCGTGGCCCAACGGGCCGCAGCTCGAAACTGGCCTGTGGCCACCTCTAACATATTGGATCCTTGATGTGGCTCCTATTATTGTTGGATGCAAACTGGTCTAGTTGGTTTCAAGATAATTCAAAAACCGATCCCAAGTTTGAGACTCCATTAGGGGAAAATTTTAGCATCAAGTCGAATTTTTTATGAAATCCATGCCAAATTAATCGGTCGGACCAAACCAAATTAATTGGTCAGACCAACTCATTTAACTACAAATATTAGAACGGAGAATGTATCAAATAAACAAATCAACCCAATTTCCTTGGTTGAACCGGGACTCGTCCTCCAAATCAATTGCCTTGGTCAGGTTCAACAGCATTTCTGATTTCCCCCTATTTTTTGTAACGGTCACCGCCACTCACCACAATCACTCTGCTTTCCTTTCCGTCGTATCTCAGCTCAACGCGATTCAATGCCGATGAATTTTCCGGAAAAATCTCATGCTCTAGTTTCAAATCACTCCTTTTTTTTAAACCCAATTGGGAAAATCACTGTCACTTTCCATCAACACGTCGATTTCTCATCACAACCTGTTCTTTCCCATTCTTCATCATCGCCTTTACATTTGCGTCAAACCCAACTCCTGAATCCAATTTTTTGTGCAAGAAAGAAAAGAAACGGATCTGGATTTCGAAAATTGACGAAAATCTTGCCCAAATTAGTATACATTGCTGCATTTAATCTCAAGGTCTTACCAGAGCCATTGAATTTGATTCTTGAGGAATTCGGCGGTGGAAGCGGCGGGGGAAGGGGATTAGGGTTTTGGAAGGCTTTTGGGGATGGAAATTTTGATGGGTGGAGAAGAAAAAAGAAGAAAAATGTAGATCTTTTAGGGATTTTAGTAATTTGTGGATTGGGATTATTGTTGTTTGGAAGAGAACAATTAAAGAATGAATCTTTCTGTAATATTTTAGCATTGGGTTTAATTGCCATTTTTCTGTTCAAAGATTATAAGAAAAGTGTGAAAGATTGGGTTTTAGGGTTTTGCTTCATTGGTGCTTTGATGGGTTTTAGGTTGAGTAGAAAGGAAATGCAACAATGGATTCAAAGGTTTGGTTTTTGCTTGCCAGCTTTGGAGCTTGTTGAGAGGAAGAAAAGAAATGGTGGAAGAGTTTTTTAAGGATAATTTTGTACTATTTTTTTCACAAGTTTTGATTGTTTTGTATTCAATTTGAATTATTCTTTTATGAATATAGAAAGTTCTAAGGCCAAGGTGTTTCAATATTAGTTTCTTGATTGAATTGAATTTGATTCTTGAATCCTATTTGAAATGCTTTATCAATACAAGCTATCAAAACAAATCGTTCTTCGATTTGGCAACTTATTTCATAAAATTCCGGTTAAATACAACATTATCTTACTGAGATGAACATTGATCAAACTACTGTGTATCTAGCTCTTGCGAAGTTACGAATCTTGTAAGGAAATGGCGAAATGCTATAACTTGGAAAATGATTATACATTGCTCCATAGTTTATCATAATAACACAAGCACATACATTATAATTGCTATCCTATTTCTTCTCTTCTTCTCAGCTCCTTCCCTTCCCTTTATTCTAAAAGTCGCATGGTTCAATTGGTGGTTACCTTTTTCTTAACGATTCCTTCCAGCATTCCATCGTTTGCGAAAAAACCTTTGAACTCCTCATGATCAACTGGCCCGGGAAGTTGGAATGTGATGGAGAAATGCCCTACTGGACAGAGATTTTGCGTTTGCATTTTGAAGACTTGGGAAAGCTTGCAAACTGTTTTTTCACCAGTGGTTGTCATACCCTTTATTACTATCCTCCCATCTGGTTCAATGTCGCAACTAAAGTCCTCTGCTTCCACAAAATTGAGCAATTAGATTAGGCCGAATTAATTAACAGTAATCTAATATCAGAATCTACATCTAATACTCATGGCAAATCGAGCTCATTATGTTTTTTCATATAAAAATGTTCAATAGAAATGACAAAAGAAGAGCGAATGAATAAGATATGGCTGGCAAGCTAGTAACACCCCAATAATGACGCTAAGGGGGTGTTTGGTTTTCCTTGTGCTTTCTCGTTTTGGCTTTTGAAAAGTACTTATAAATAAGCTGCTGTTATAAAAACAACTTAAAAACAAAAGAAAAAAACTCAAACAAACAAGCATCTGACTGACTTTTTAAGTTAAAAAGTGTTTAAAAGCTATTAAGCAACGACAAACACTCTCTAATTATGCAAAATGAGCAATAATCTTTGCATTTAGGTAATCAAGGAAAGCGACAGGCAAGCTAGCGATTATTTTTTAAAATGGGAAAGAAACTTACTTCCATCTCTTGCTACCCCAGGAAGGGAAACACGAAAAAGATAGGAATCATCACTTTCTCCAATATCCATTAATCCTATAACCGGTCCAACCATTCCTAAAGCTGCACTCCCACTCAGCGCAACTCCAGTTTGTGCAGATGCCAAAACATCCTCCCATTCTTTTTTAGTTGTCTCAGATGGGAAGAAGACCATAGACGGCCCAACTTTTTCCACAGGTTCTTCAGCATCATCTTCAGCTGGCAATGGACTATCATCAGCAACCCTACTTGGTGGGGAAATGTATGGTACACTGTTGAGAGGTTCCACTATAAGCACATTGTTTCTACCATGCACGCCACCAGGCCTGAAGTGAGGAAGTCTCTCAAAGTTATAAAATTTTTGTATAGAGCGAAACTATAGCAATGACTCATTATCCAACAGCATAAAATAGTAGTACTCATTATCCAAAATCGACAAAGATTGAAGGGAATTTACAAAGATTACAAGTCACATAAGCAAAAACTAGAAAACATATATAAGCTTTTCAATGACTATATCCAAATATTGAACAAAAGCTTAGTTAGAACTGAAATCTAGCTCCGAACAAACTTAAATCAGAATCGTCAGCAAACCTGTTAGCTATTCCAAACAGACCAAATATCTTTTAATAGCAATATGCAGTAAACTCAAAAAATTGATAAATACATCCAATTTATGAAGTTAAAAGCAAAAGGAAAACAATATTAATTGCTTGACATTGCATTCATATCAATCCATTTTTATAAGAACAAATTCATGGATGGAAAAAGGAAAGAAAAATGCAGAAGGAAATGTTCATAAGCAGTTCTTGTTGCTATTACACAGCTGTTGTTCTTATCAAACACACAAAAACAAAAAAACCCACAAAGGCTTAAGCGCAATAATTGAAAACGGTGAAATTTCTGCACTTTCTAAACCGAAAAGAAAATCCCATAACAAAAACTAGAAATGGAAACAATTCGAGATTCTAAGTTTGAAGCTTTATCATGCAGTAAGAAAATTTTATTATCTTGAAATAGGAAAAAAAATTCATTTAAATCGAACATATGAGTAATGCATTGGGTTTATAATACCTAGTCGGAGAAGTCATCGGCGAATTGAAGCGACCTTGGTTGTGGGAGGTTTCCGTTTGGATGTATGTTGAGATGATGGTAGGTTTTTGAGTGCGTGCGAGTGATCTGGTGTTTCGCTACTCACGTGTGAAATGATTTTCCATCTCATTCTAGAAGGTAATACTATTTACCTTATTGGCTCTATATTTATATTCTTGATTTTCCTTTCCTAAATTATAAATTATAATTATTATATTAAAAATGTAAACTTTATTAATTTAATAATTAATATATTATTTGTCCAACTTTAAAATAAAAGTATAAAAAGAAAGATATCACCTAATTTAAATATAATCTAGGAATTAAATAAAATACTTATAAAAAACAAAAAAACGTTAGAATACTTATTTTTGGACAGAGGGTAGTTTATAATAATATTTTTTAAAATAATTATTGCCATAAACACAAAATCTCACTCAAATTTAGTTTTTGCTTTCCAAAAATGCATAGAATTTAAATAAAAAAAAAATTTAAAAATTGTAAAGGAAATTACCAAATTGTGCCTCTTCTTAGTAACGGCCATGCCTATAGTCACTTGCTGCTCTGTCTATTCTACAGACTTGCACCAAGAAACAGACTGTATACAGTCTTTTTGTTTTTGCAAAAGAAAAACCAACACACCAATCCAAAATTTCTCTCTTCATTGCCTTTATTTCTAACTTCCTCTTTGTCTGTCACAGGTCAGTTTCTTCTTCCTTCTTCTTTTCCTAGTCCTGGACATTATATTATGCATGGTTATTCTTCATTCATCCACCCATGTTTTGTTCTGTGAATTGTTTTTCCTTTCTGGGTTTTCATCTTTGATAGGTATGTTTGATATTCATTTGGGAAATATAGTTGAGTTAAAGAAGAGCTTTTTTTAGTTACCCATTGTTGATTTTTTCCTACCCTTCACCATTTTTTAGTGTCTCTGATAGAATTTGCCTCTGATTTGGGTTTGTTTGGTTATTTCAGAAGCTGTTTTCACTCAAGTTGTTGTTTTTAATTAAGTTTTGCTCTTTATTTTGGTGGGTTTTAATGGGTAAATAACTGATTGTTTGCTTGATTTTTATGATCAAGGTGACAATTGCATGAAGATTTTGTCTGCATGTGTTGTCCTTGATTGCATGTGAATTTGTTATGTGTTTTATCTGAATCTCGTGGAAGCTATGTATAACCTCATGGTTTGTTCATCATACTGGAAAGATTCAGTAATCTGCTTTTTATTTTGTTTAATGATGGATTTTTTTTTTTTAAAGTATTAGTGTCTGATCATGATAATTTTAGATTTAAATCTCATGGTTACAAGATGGGAAAGATTCAATTTTTCCCTTTTTGCAAAACTTTTTTATTTTGGCAATTTACTTTAATAAGTGGGTAACTAAAAGACTCATGTTTATAAGGAGTTTTGATTATGATGATAATATAGCTTAAATTGCACAATTTTTTTTAAATACCCAAATTTGTTAAGTGTTTGATTTCTAATTACTACTCCTAAGTTATAATTTACTGTACTAAGGAGGAATGGACATTATTTTCCATGCGTGAACTGTGTCATTATAATGCACCATAGTGTTTGTGCTACTGTCAATTCATACTGTTTTTGAAAAACCATTTCCTGGTTTGAATCAAATCAAATTTTGTTGATAATTTGTACTCAAATCTTCACTAATGAAGACAATCATTGTCTTGCTTGTCTAGGTCCTATCTGGAATTTGGTGCCGAGGAGTTGGCGGGCAATTGTTGGAGTTGGACAGGAATTTCCTGTGACAAATCTTGAGTTATCTTCAGAGATTATTGTAATCAATCTTTTCATGTTTCTCCTTTCTATTTTCTTGCTTGGCTTATGACTCTCCCTGGTAAAAGAAATTGATAATTCGCTCGTTATGTTTGTGTGATTATCATATGCTAAAAATTTACGTTTAATTAACCACTTAAAGAAGTTAAAATGCTTTTTTTCTTATTTGCAAAAATTAAGAATCATTTCATTTCATCCTTGGCATTTTGCTTATGATGATTGGTTAAATAAAGTTTGTTAAGTGGAAGATCAATGAGGGAATTTAGATTACCTTCTTTTCACTTTTTCCATTTGAATGCATTGTTTTATGAAGATATACCAAGTTTAAGGAAAATTAATAACATCCCTTGTGTGATGAAGGAAAATTAAAAGCATCATCAATTTCCTCAAATCTTTTAGATTCTGATTGAACTATTTTTTTCACATTTCTTTCCCTAGATTTGACATGTAGTAACCTGCAAGTTCTGCCTAATTCTGGTTTACGTATGCAAATTCCCAATGCTAGAAATGTCTCATTCTTATACTTTGATTGTTGCTTATGGATCAATTTATGTTTGATGGATAATAAACTCTTCAATAACTAGTTAGGATTATGATATTTTTTTCCAAGTCCTGTTTGGGCTTAGTGAACAGTAGCTTATGCTTGAGTTTGCAGATAATACATTAGTAACCATAATCATATTATGGTTGTTATGTTAAAAGTTGGATGCTACTTCTTATTTATTCAGATTTTGTTCTGAATATTCTCTAGTTAATATAGCTTCATTACATTTATTGCCCTTTGTTAGGATTGGATATAGTATCATGGATGCTTAGCTAAAATGTCTCACTAGCCAACTGAATTCATAGCTCCTTCCAGTTTTAGGACTTCAATTCAGGAAAAGACATAGCTAGTTCAATGTGCTTAGAGGTGGCTTGTTTGGGTTGCAAGTATACATCTATTCCGTTCAAAGGTTTGCAAAAGATTTCTAATTTAGTTAGCAACTAAGCATCTTAAAGAGATGGAGTTGGCTACATGAGTCCTTGTTCCTCATCTTGTTTTCATCAGCTCAAATTCAATGCAAGCTATTTCATACGAAAATTCTCTTTCCCTACTTCAACTCTTGTCATATTTGGTCAATCTTTTCTCTCCTTTGCTCTTTATACCTGCATCTAACTATTGTTTCCTGATGATGTATCCCCTAGTCTTTATTGAATGTGATCAGCCATTTAGATGATTTCATAATTATAGTCCATCATGCAGCTGTGTTGTGTTGGTCGTAAATAACCTGCTCACTTATCCATATTCGCTATGCTGGACTTGTGTGAAATCGGATCTTTCATCAATGGAATTGCCCATCGAAAATTTATGCTTCTTCAAATAGCAAGCAAACTTTTCTTGGATCTTGTATTTCTCTTTCCTTCTTTTATTTGTCCATGGACTTAAAAGAACCATACTTCGAAGCTAGCCATTAAGATTAGAGAGTCCAAGTATATACGTCTTTCACTGAAATCCAATACTTCAATGTGTTTAATGTGGGATCCAAGACCAATACCATTCTCATGCCTTGTCTTGCTTCTATTATCATAACATTCCACCACACTCTAGTCTTGACGCATGTAGGCCACTTAATTGCAACTCCGACGAACGGTGGTCAGCTCTGATGCTGATTGATATGAACTTGAGATTACCATAACCTCAAAAGCTAGCTGGAGGTTTGAGAACCAAAGTTTATATAAAACTTATGTTAAAATCTCATACTTTAAATGTAGAATCCTAGATAAATGCAGCGGTCAACTTTGATACCAATTGATATGAACTTGAGACTACCATAACCTCAAAAGCTAGCTAATGAAGTTTGAGAAACCAAGTTGATATAAAACTTATATTAAAATCTCGTACTTCAAATGGGGAATACTAGACAAATGTGGTGGATAGCTCTGATACTAACTGAGAAATGAACTTAAGACTATCCTACCTCAAAAGCTAGTTGATGAGGTTTGAGAACCCAAGTTAATACTAAACTTCTATCAAAATATTGTACTTTATATGTGGAATCCTAGACAAATCCATATCTTGTCTTCACATTAGGATCATAAGGAAGACCGTATTTCCAAAAATCCATGTTCATCACATTGGTCAAAGTCATACCCGAAAATTTTGGTAAAGCAACACCATAGAAATGATAGACAAACATTATGCTATCGTTAATCATCTAGCTATGCGCTTGAAATCCATGTAAACATATTTCCTTCAAGAGTCCTTTCAAATATCTTTATCATCAAGCTATAAATTTTTCATAAGAGTGCTCCAAATTTGTACATCTCCGAAGCCTTGACTTGTACCACTTGAAGTATTTTCTTCTTCAGAGTTCCAAGAGACTATAGTTTTCGTTAATGCTTCACCACATAAACTTAGTGCAATTAATTGGTGCCAACTTTAAATAATCGATACAACAACCAAACTACAAGAAATTCTAGTTCATGAATTTGTACAATATCATCAAGTTCCGTATAAATAATGATATTTGTTTGGAAATTATGCACAAATTAAAATTTTTAAGGCAATTGACAATGTGTAATCTAAACAAATCTCTAAAAGTGAACTTTTACTGAATATAACTATCACAATTAAGCCATATTACATAAAAAAAAAAACACGTCTTTTAGCGTTAGCGACAAAGACATTTGTCATTAAAGTCTTAAGTCCGTCACCAATCTCAACTAGCGACTAATTAACAATGGAAATACTCCATCCTATTTGTTTGTTTGCTAACTGAGTTAACAAAGGAATCAACTTTCCATTGATATAGTCACGACAAAATGGTGATGAGCGCTTGTCGCTACTATACACTATTGTTGTAATGCTCTTTTCTTTTTAATGCCAAAGATAGAATACATATCGGTATCTAATTAATTCTCCACATTGAACGACAATATGTACGTTATCCAAAAACTATTATTTGTTTTATCTTCCAAAGGGAACTGCTTTTGTTAGTTTTGTAGCAATTTAGTACACTTGATCTAGAATGTAACAATTCTTTATCTAAAGATTAGTTGTTATTATGAACTTTTCTTGCAACCATTATCCCCTAATTCAATGTCTTATGGAAATAGTATATACAAACCATAGTTTACATTTGAACAAAATCTTTTGAGTTGTTTCATATAGATTTAGTTTTGTTGATAGTTGAGCATGGTAAATTATCTACATTATAATTTTAAGCTTTAACAAATTTTTAGCATATGTCTTTTTGATTTGAATATAGTTTGGTGATAGTCTTGCTCTAGGTCGCAATTTGAGTCTCTCGCAATTGCCTCGAAGAACACAAATAGGAATGGAAATGCAATTATTTATATGCTGTCAGCCATTAGGAAGGGAAATGCATTTATTTATCCTGTGCAATAGTAATAGCACTTATTATTTTCAGAAATAACATCATAATGGATCTGTCTGAATTATGGAATATATATCATTGCCTTTCTTGGGAACAATGTTTTCCGTTTTGTCGAAAATCATTGGATAGCATGGCATATCATTTAGCATTGGCAACATGAGGGTGGAGAAGATAGAAATGGAAAAAACATGTCATGATGGAAATTAAAGAACTAACCTTTCTGAAGTAGATGAAGATAGGCCTACAATTTGTCTGCAGAGAGAATAACAGGTGGCTGAGTTTGATTTCTGCAAAGGAGAATTTCATTTTACTTGATTGATTTTGAATATGGACTTCCGATTCTATCGTCGAAGATTTCTTGTTTGTGTTCAGTATATGACAGCTTTATATGTTTCTTTTATTTGACTGCAGCAACTTTCTCTTGCAGGATTCCAATCTATTATACTCATGGCAGCAGCATCAGCAAAGGCTGCAAGTTCATTTGTTCCAGGATCAGAATCCATCGCTTCATCAAGTAGTATCCCAGATGGTAACCAGCGTTTCCTCTTGTACTTCATCATCGGTATCTACTTTGGCCCTGATATAAAAGGGGAGAAGCCGCCGAAGTCGATTTTGCAAAGAATGGTTGAGGGCCTTCCGGCCTATAACTCAGATCAATTAGGTGGTGCATACTTGAAAACATCAGCAATAGAGAATGTCTACAATCACGCACTTCGTAAGGCTGCATTTCTTGCTGTGGGATCACCTCAGTTGCACCTATTCTTTCAGGGCTCTCTTCCCAACCCTGGAAATGACCCAGGTGCTTTTTACCCTCAATTTCCTGATTTATTTAACCCGGGTTTCCATCCCATACAGATCAGACGTAAGGATGAAGTTGTTGACAACTTAGTATACATCAATGACCCAGATACCTCATACATGAAGCTAGTTGACATGGAGAAGTTTAAGAAGCTCCTTGGGCTTCATAAGCTTAAGATGTACAAGAATTTGATAAAATACCGTACATTTCCGGTTTCCCATAATGTGGGAGCACAAGGGGCTGAACCTGTGGCTAAATTTCCTCGTCACAGGTCTCCCTATGGCTCCCGTAAGGGAAAACGTGCTGCTAGTGCCAAGAATTCTTCTGGGTATCAGGATGTCCAATTCGTCGAGCCTCTTAATAGTGTTCCTTGCAATATTTTGCCTCAGGTACCGAGTCAGACTTCTCCTCCTCAGCCAACTGGAGCTGATGGCACTGCTACCAAGACCATGGATGATGTCAGTCCGAAAATTCACTTCGTCCCTTCCTGCCCTAGTAAAGATCAGAATGAAATCCTGGGTGCTGGTGTAATAAGTGGATTTATGTTGTCAGGAAGTGCTGCGATGGGTCAGGTGGGACCCACTGTTGGACTCATGGACATGGGCGAGAGCGAGGACTCATACATGTTCCGTGTCTCTCTTCCTGGGGTGAAAAGAAACGAGCGTAAGTTGAAAAGTTGCTAACTTCATTTTTGCGCTCCTGAGTTTCGAATTTATGTTCATGAACTTGACTGGAATCACTTCTCATTGACCATTGTTTCTTCAATAAATCTTGAAACTTTATTATCATTAACCTTTTGATCTTGCTTTGCCTCACTGTTAAACTAATGTTCCTGAATCCAGAGGAATTCAGCTGTGAAGTTGAGACTGATGGTAAGGTTCTGATAAAAGGCGTTACAACAACAGGAGAGAAGACTGTAAAGAGGCACTCACAAGTCTTTGAAATGCAATCAAGCAACCTTTGTCCACCAGGAGAATTTTCTATTGCATTTCGGCTGCCAGGCACTGTTAATCCTCAGGAGTTTACAGGTAACTTTGGTGCAGATGGGATTCTGGAAGGAATTGTGATGAAGCAGAAAAAGTTAAATTGATAAAAAGCTAATGCTCCTTTCCTTTTTATGACAAACAGCAAATAGAAAATACTATGAACAACTGCTAATTGCTGGTTTAAAATTACTATCGATAATATTTGGAAGGAAGAACAAATATATATGCAGTTATTATTAGTATTTTCTCTCTCAAATACTTGCTAGAAATATACACAACATGATAATAATAATAATAACATTAAAAGAAAACAATCCTGCTGTATGTTGAAATTTAAGATTTATACAAGAGTGATATCAAACAT
>CANUEY010059095.1:0-26196 GCA_948099555.1 Croton setiger | reverse complement strand
TTGTTATAAATCTAAGTGAATTCATTTTTCCATAGTATGTAATTGTTAATTTTGTTGAGTACTTGGAATGAAATTGCTATGTGACGTTAAAACAGGAAATAAATAAGGGAATAAATGTGATGCGACATGATTTTTGAAAAGAAAGGTAGTAAATTCATGGAGCTAATTGATAAAAGAATGGTGTTTGTTGATTTTAATTTGAATGTTATGATAAGTTTATCCCTGTTGAACGTTTGATTTAAAGCTTGACATGTTGTTGTTACATTTGATTTACTGTTATATATATAATAGATTTGAATTCTTGTTTAGTTATTTCATGTGGGAATTGCATCTCTATTTGGAAGTATATCCTGATTTGGTTATAGGGTGCAAGTAGATTTGCCAATGTTAGCAAATAACAATATGATTTAGGGTTCTGCAGTTTATGATTCAACCTAATATTCATGATTTGGGCTTAAGATGATGTTGGAAACTCCAGTGTTATTAATTGTTAATTTCTGTTTATTGAATTCAGAAAATGTTGAAATTGCTTTAATTGTCAATTTCGTTGCTTTCTATTAATGCTATTGTTTATAGTTTAATTCTGAATTCTTAAATCGTTGTCTGAGTTATATGATTTCCATTGACCTGTTTCTGTTTTGGGTCTATTGAAGTAATTAATTTTCACACACAGCTAAATGTATAAGCACTTGCAGTTTGGTTATTACCAAATGCAGATCAATGCTCTTAACCAAGCATGGTTTTTACCTCATGATTATTTGTCTAATTAATGTGCTGAAAATTTGCCTCCTTTTATGACTATCAAATTAATATAATCTGTTACTGGAGTATAACAGTCAGATTTGTATTATATGTGGATAAATTTTTGTTACCAAGTTAAATTATAAACGGTGAGGCATAGTTATAATTGATGTTCTGTTGGGCAATGACTCTGTGTCACAACCCATATAGCTAAGAGGAGCCAAGGATGAACAATGACCCTCACAACACTGACCTGCGTTTTATGTGTTGGACTCCTGCGTTTTGGCTACATACTGTGAAGGGTAGAAGTATCACTAGTGGTGCTCCCCACACGTGTGAACTGCATAATATATAATGCACAGTTAAAACTGAAGGGTAACTTTTTCGTTTTCTCTAGGGTTAATTGGTTGCCTGTACAGTTTTGTTTTCTCTCTTCTTTGTGCTTTCCTGTTGATACTGTGTATCGTTTCTTCTCTTGATTTCTGGTGTATAACTGTGATTGTTGATGCTTGTGAGATTGAGAGATGATATTTGTGAGTCTTGTTCTTGATAGACTCTGAGGGAGTACATTGTCTGAGGGATTCCTCTTCTGGTTGTAATCTGTACCTGGCTTCTTGTGTTATTAATAAAGGATTCAATACTGAGGGTGATTCCTCCTTGGACGTAACCTTACTTTGTGTAAGGTGAATCAAGTAAAAACTGTGTGTTTGTTTTTCCTTTTCTTTTCGTTTCTGCCTGGACTTGCATGTAATCGATCCGTAACAGGTTTGGTTCACAATCCATACATGGTCGATCTTATACTTTTCGATTCAGTTTGATTTTTGAATTGAACAGAACCATGCACCTATATAAGATATAAAATTTGCAATTAATCATCAAAATAAAAAATTGACATAAATTTTGATTTGAAATAATTATCATGGTTGCAATCAACAATTTTAGATTTTCTTTTTATTATTGCTTTAATAATTTTCTCAAATTATAAGGCATATAATGTTGGTTTTGAGATGTTAGAAACAAATTTGCAATTATAAGGTATATCCAAAATTCAATGCTATATATTATTTTTTTGGATCAAACCGATCCGATTGGTTTGGTTCATTTTTTTCGGATCTATTTATTTATTTATTTTTAAATAGATTTGATTCACCATCAGTTGGATTCAATTTGTCCACCCCTAATTCGTACTATAAATCAGAAGGGTATTTTTTCTAAAAATTAATGGAAAAATAGCTATTGTTAAACATAAAGACTCAAAAGTTCTAATTTTCACTAAATTAAGATTTTCCTTTTTACATAAAATATAAATTTCATTCATCAATATTAGTAACACATATAATAGTTGTGGGTGACCTTCAAATCTTAGTAAAAAAGATTAATTTTCAAAGTAAAAAATTGACCATTCTTCATATCATATAATAAGATAATGTCTCTAGTTCTCATCATATAATAAGATAATGTCTCTAGTTCTCGGTAATAGTATTTTTTGAAACTTACATGTTTTTGAAAACAAATGACATTTTTAAACACATAAAAACTATATTGACGGAGGAATATGTCTCTCTACCAACCTTTTTTGATAGGAAATCAATACACACTTAAAAATATGAGATTTCTAAACAAAAGAAATCAATAATTTTTTATATATGTCAAATTATCAAAATTAAATAAAACGATATAATCAAATTGTAAAACTCTATAAAAAAAAGAGAAAACACCAAAATCAACATCCACAAAAAGGAAAAAAATACCGATGACTTTACACCCATAAAAGAGAATAAAAATCATGTAAGATATAAAGTTAACAAAATTGATTTGAAATTTATTGAAAACAAGAAAGAACTATAAAAAAAAGAAAAATTAGGAATGATTGACAATAATTCAAACAAGAAAACAGAAGAAGAGGAAAATAACAAACGAGAAGAAGATAGACATGGCTAGGGTTTTTAATTAATTATTTCACTAAAATAAGATAATGAGCTAGAAATAATCTCATTAATCTTATATATATATATATATTTATTTATTTATTTATTTATTGTGTCGTAAAGCAAAAGATAAAATCTATGTTTGTGTATGTGAGCATATGTAGAGGATGCCTCGATTTAGGTAGTTTAGAGCTTTCAATGGGGTTGTCCAGACAAAATTTCAAAGACCGAGCAGATTTAAAAAAAAAAAAAAAAAACATATTTACTGATATGTATGGTAAAAATAAAAATATATACTGAAAATACGTATAATTTGCTGAAATTTTGTTATAATGAAAATTCTAAAATTTGACAAGTTGGTAATAAATTATAGACCAATTTGGTAAACAAATTTAAAATCACTGCAAATTAGTAAAAAAATTTTTTTTTACAGAAAATTGTCATGAACCACGAATTTGTAGCTTGAATTCTCCCAGCAGCCGCAGACCTACGCAAAAAAAATTGGATGACAGGCAAAATAAAGAAGGGTCAACATATTCAACTTGCATAGACCCAATTAATGGCAGCTTCATCCCTTTCCAATTAGCTCCCCAAGTGGGCAGTGGCATTCAATGTAACACTAATTCAAATCATACTATTACAACTTACCATCATTCATTTTTCAATTTAAGAGATTGTTTAAAATTTGATTTATTCGTTTTGTAATTTACGAATTTACGGTCCATTTTGATTTTTCTTCTTTTCTTGTACAAATGAAAAATATTCCAAAAATGTCAATGTAACTAAAATATATTTTGGAATTAATGTTTTTTCATGATAAAAATGATTATTTTATTTTTTTTTAAAAAGTTTATTTTCATTTTTTTGAAAATGCAAGAAAAGATTAATATTTCTTAATTTTATAAAAACTTTGAATAAATTAAAGTGAGTAGTATGTCTCGTAAAAATAAACTTTAATTCAATATTAATAATTCAAGATTTCCCCATTTTCAAATAATAATAATAATAATAATAATAATAATAATAATAATAATAATAATAATAATAATAATTTTCCTGCTACGAGTCTATGATGCTCATAGTTTTTTTTTTTTAAATCTATTTTAGAATATATTTTAACTTAAATTGATTAATGAGTGAGGTAAAGATTGTTTAAAATACCTTCTAAAAACAAGATTGTTTAAAATACATGGGTTACATAGTTTGATTTCGTATATTTTAGGATTAAACCAAATCAATAATTAAAAATTTAAAATTGCATAATATTGTTAACTGAACCAACCATCCAATCCAGTTACACGATTGAAAGTAAAAAAAAAAAAAAAATTAAATGATCATATATATATATATAAATCAAGTGTGAAACTGACATTGAAATAAAAATTGGCATTTAAGATGCCATTCAATTATTTTCCAACGTACTCATGGTTAATTTTTATGGATATTATAAAATATATATATGAAAAATACTTGTGTGCATAAATACGAGTACTTGAAAATTCAAGCAACTACTATTATATATATATATATATATATATATATATATATATATATATATATATGTAGCCCATAACTTAAAATTAATAAAATAAATAGATATTATTGCACTATGATCATACTCGGAATAAGTACTAGGACCGAAATTGGAAAAAAAAAAAAAAAGTAGGACCCTGTTCACGTGAAGGCCACGCGCATTGATAAATACTTAATTAGCCGCCTCTCTCTCTCTCTATGTCCAATCCATCTCCAGTAAGTGGTAATGTCCATTTCATTTTCCCTTTCTATAAATCCACATTTGAACCCACCAAATATTTCCCAAACAATCGCTTTGTTTTCCCAAATTTTCATCTTTCAAAATAGCAACTATGGATGATGTCTTTCTTCCCCAAAACCCACAATCAAAACACCATAACACCAACAAAAAAAGGCTAACCCAAGATCAAGTAAGGTTTCTAGAAACAACTTTCACTGCTCACAAGAAACTTGAGCCTGAACTTAAACTCCAACTTTCAGATCAATTAGGAGTTCCTCCAAGACAAATTGCTATTTGGTACCAAAACAAGAGAGCAAGATGGAAAACTCAAAGCTTAGAGCTTGACTATAACACTCTTCAAATCAAGCTTGAAAATGCTTTGGCTGATAGAAAAAGATTAGAGAAAGAAGTTTGTCAACTCAAAGGAGAGCTAAGGAATGTTCAAGAAATATTGTTTTCCTTAAATCATGGAGTTAATATGAATAACATTGTTTCTTGCAACTCTTCTTGCGATGAAGGTAGTGGTGGTGGTGGTACTTCTAGCTTGCATGAAGATGTGAGTGGTCAAGTTTTGCTTGACGAGCTCTATGCTTGTTTTTTTAGTTCTGGTAGTGGAGGATCAACTTGGCTCTAAGGGGGCACAGCTGTGCTTTGTTTGTTAATTGCACTAAAACAAGTTTGTATGTGGCCATAAGTGTGTTTTGTTTGTTAATTAGCACAGGTTGGCCTAGTGGTTAAAGCTTAAAGTCCCTACTGCAACATTGAGATCTCGGATACAAGCCTCACTATTCTCCCTCCCCTCATAACTATGGCAAAATTACACCCCTTTGAAGAACGTATAACAGTCAATATCTGTTTGGTATTAAATGTAAATACTATCAAAGCAATATTTGAATAACTAAATTTAAATGTAAGAAGCAGTTGTCAAAATAACATTTCAATAATCAACCTTATGTTTTATTGGGAAATAAAAAAAATGAATGGGGTCTCCTTTTTGTGACATAGAACATAAAAATTAAAATCATAGCTAACTTTTTATGTGAACATATTACATAAATATGGTTGGTATTATAATGACGTCCATTTCAACGAGGATGAATGGCTTTTTTCATATAATTTGTGATCTATATGGTTGTTTTTGACCTTTTACGAATGCATATATCAAGCAAGTAGCAATAGGATACTTATTAACCAGTTTTTGTGAACCACATAGCGGGAAGAGTTATAATATATGATATACTTTAGAAGAATGGAATTTACCATTCATATTTACTTTTCATAACCAACTAAATCATATTTTGCATGCTGGGAATTAAAGGAATGTATTGGTCTGTGCATGTATTTGGAGATGGGATTTATTTTGATCAAATGGAAAATTTACACTTTGACTATGTCCGGATTAAAAGAGAAAGAAGTGAAATAATAAGGATAGAAATTTTTCTTTTAAATTTAAATTATTTCTTGCTCTAACCATCATGGCTAATATAAACATATGTTAAAACAAAAATTTATACAAGATCCGACTTGTGAAGTTGAATGGAAAACAAATAGGGTGATCTGACTGTAAAAAAAAATATATATATATATATATATTTCTAAATCAACAGAATGATAATAAGAAATATGAATGTCTTTTAATTCAATAAAATATTCATAAGACACAAGAAAAAAGACACTCAGTATTTGCTACTGTTTTTGCAACGAAAATTATGTTTACATTTACGACAGAAACCAATCCGCAATTGAACCAGTGAGTCAGCGATTAAACACAAATATTATATCGCATGGTTGCTAATTTATAATTTTTCCTTTTCTTTTCTTATTTTAATTTAAAATCAAGAAAAAATTTACATATTAAAAATATTTTGGGAATAAGACAATAATAAAGGTTAAGTGGATAATTGACCTTCTTAAATCAAAATATCTCCATAATGAAATCAATTGTGAAGGATCTCATAGCATAATTATTATTAAAAGTGAGGAACATGAAAATAGATTAGTCCAAAATTTAGGGCTTCGAAAGTAATTTTAGTTTATTTTAAGGGGTAATTACATAATAACCAACTGCACCACAACACTTTTAGTGTGTTAAATTGACTTAATAATATTTTATTGTGTGAAGCACAACCATTCACCTTTTATCATTATAGTAATTATCTATTATTTCACTTAAAATTTTATTAAATAATTACATATTTATTTTTTTATCAAAGAGTTTACAGAAAAATTAGGGACCCGTTGATACAATTTTCAAAATAGAAGGACCTACGAATCTATTAGGCCAAATTTCAGGGACTCAATCGCAATTAACCCTTATTTTAATAACCGGTAAATTCAACATTTCTCATCCCTTCTATATTCTCCCTCCAAAAACAATCACCATCTCTCACTTCACCTCGCACCGAACCACTCATCCGCTAACCGGATCCTAAACTGATACCATACATGGCGTCCACCTCCGCTTCTCGCGATGGCGGTGCTGCCGGAAGAATCAGAAACGTTGCCTCAACGTTTTCCTCCGAGTCTCAGTCTCTGATTGCTGTAATAACGAAATTCTAGTTCACTTTTCTGTTGTATGCCATATTTGCTCGTTTCTAAAACAATATAGTCGATGGAATCCGAATTTTTTCTTCCAGGAAGAAAAATCCAATTTCAATTCCAAAGATTGATTGGTCATAATCGCTCAATGCTTTTAAAATATTAAGTGATTGTTTAAAAACCCTAGAATGTGTCCTAAAGTTACTTCTTTTGTTTTGAGGACAAGATAATTAAATTATGCCTTACGTTTACAGGTAGCATTTTCTTTAATTAGTTGGATGAACCTCATATTTCCTTGTAGCTGTGAAGATAGTAACTCCTGAAATGCTAACCAACAATTGTGAGTGTAAAATTTGTGTATATCCTGCATTTAATGGAATTCATGTTTTACCCATTGTTTCAGGAAACTAGGAAGGCTTTGAATATGATGAAGGAAATTGCAGTTCATTTTGAGAAAGACAATGATCCTGCAATGGTATTCTCATGATTTTTATTTAGATATATGTATGCATGTCAAAGATTTTACTTGTTTATGATTTAATTAAGAAATTGATGTTGTTTGGTACCTTCTGAAATCTTAACTTATTATTATTATTGTTTGATATGAAATTCTATTTCCATGAAATGGCATTAGGTTAGAATTGAATCACTCTTGCCGAATTGTTGGTGCTTGAAGTAAAAGCCAATTACAAATGGCATCTTCCACTTATTCAAAGCTTTAATCATTTTAGGTAAAGGAACTTGAAAATGCTGTAGTAGAATTGCTGGGGTCTTATGAAGACTGTGGACATCATGCAGTGGCAATTGAATCTGTAGCAAATACATATCAGCCTGCAGCAGAGGTGCTTGAACGTTTGCTATGAATTTTTTTTTTTTTTTTACTTAGTTTTCAATTTTATCTTGCTGCTTAAATTCATAGGATAAGACTTGCTGTTGGTTAAATGTATCACAGAGCACAGATTTCAAGAAGTTGCTTGAGGCTGAGTTTGGGAAGCTTAAATCTAGTTCAGCTTCTGCCATACAAAATCATCCATTAATGCGTCAATTCAGGGAAGCTGTTTGGGTATGTTTCCATGTACTTTTAAGGCAAAAATTCTGGGATTTTCTTTTGTTGTGCCAATTAGTAATATGATTTTATTTCCTGTTAATTATCTCTGTTAAGCAACAGTTGAGTCAAATCTAGGTAAACACTTAATACCTATGTATGTTTCAAAAATTTCATTTGCTGCTACTTCAGTACTTTCCAATAAATATCATGCAGTTCCAAAATATCACCATAATGTTCAAATTTTAAGTTTTTGATGTTGTTTTTTTTCTTATTTCTTCTGTTTCCTGGATATATGAAAGTCTGAGTTGTTGGCTTATCTTTTTATATTATTAATTGTTGTGAATCATAATTCTTACTGATGATTTAGTTGTTTAAGGAATGTGCTTACAAACAGAATTAAGAATTGTGTAGCTTTAGGAAAGGACAGAGCTTTATTGATTTCCTTTCCTTGTGCTGCTAATAAGGTTATTATTGAGTATTGGTCATGCTTCATTCAATAAACCAGGAAAACTATCCAATCAATGGAATGCTGGAATTTTGAATCAAAGTTCTACATGGCTCAATGTAGTTATTGTTATATGGATTTGTGTATTACAGTTGAGGTTGCAGCTGATTATGCATTACCTTCTCTCGAAACCTAAACTGACTCCGCACTTATATTTTCTTGACTTTCATGATTGTGTTAAATGCATCACAGTGACTTCAACATCCTAAAGTTCTCAAGCTAATTCAGCTTATCTCTAGATTTCATTCTCAATATGACGGTACTCCCTTACTAATAATCACAAATTCCACCTTAGCATATACTCCTACAATTAAATAATGTTTTCCCGCATATTTCAATGTTTTTGTTAAACAAAGCTGTAGTCTTTTACCAATCCTCCTTTTTTTTGGGTCGCTATTCCCCTAGATCATGAGAAAGTCCCCTATACACTTCGGAATGCATCAGCCTGTCATCTGTCATAGGAGATATACCTAAGTATAACTTGGCACAGAAATTCGATTATGAGCAATTAAACCACAATTTGATTTTATATAATTAATAATAACACCAGAACCTATACTTTATGGTATTTTATTAAGCCGAAACCCAGAATAGTAAATACTAATCTGAAGGAACTCTATTGCTAGAGAACGACATTTCTTATTTCTAAAGAGAGGGAGGGAAAGAAAGTGGCGGTGGGGGCAGTGGATGGGTGGGTGTACAATAGGAAGGCACTTTTTTAATACAATCATTTATCCATTATACACTTAAGTCTTGATTTTTCGATTTAGACTCAAAATTGCCTTCATTACTAGACCATCAATAACTTGTTTCTGTTATTTTCTTATCTTCCCCTTATTTATCTTCATCTTGACATTTGATTTCCTTTGTCTCCATGGAGACAGGTAGTAGGTTTTCTATTAATTCTTATGTTAAATCATTGTCATCGTGCATTCAAAAGGAATTTTCTTATGTTCATCTTTTCTTGGAAGAGGGAAATCTAATTATTAACGTATTTATGAATTATAAGGTTACACTTTAAACTCACATTTTTCATTTAGGTATTTTTCTACTCGTTCTTTTGTGTTTATGATAATTATGAATATGCCACTTTTGAAATTTTAATTCACATATTTTATTGGTAGAATTATCGTATATAAGTTTCCACTTATTTTATTGATCTAACTTCAGAAATTTATACTTTATATTTCATTGATTTGTTACTTATCTTTCTTATTCATCAGAAAATGTTGTAGGTAGAAAAGAAATACACTTAAACTCTTAAGGAAGTACAATAGAGAGTACAGGATCTTAGGCTTGAGGTGCTAAATTCTAAATGTAATATAGTTGAGCTCCTGCCAGGGCTAGCTCTAGCATATTTATGATATCTTGTCCTTTGATTCTATTTGTAGCAAACAAAAAGAGTACCATATTCATAACCATAAATCGAGGTAACTATGTTGATCACTAAGCAATCAAACAAACAAGGATGTCCTAACTTTATTTGTTTATAACAATGTGAGAAATAGGCCATGAGAGAAAAAAGACATGAAAAATAATATTGTTGGTGATAATGTTGGGACCATTAGGTTTTGTTTTCACATATTGTAAAGTATTCAGCTTTATGTATATTGTAATGCTTAGAAGAAAATAAAGGAGCTTCTACCTGAGATTAAACTGTGACAAAGATATTAAAGAGATACTATGTGTTTACTTAGTTGGTGTTCTTGCTATTTTCACTGAAGGAGGATTGCTGGGTTCGGTAGCTTGAGATTTAATTTGTGTTGTTTCTTCTGCATTATATATTGATGTTTGTACTTGATTTTTAATGTTATCAATTTCTTGGCTACTTATAGAAGCTTTTTCTTCTATGCATCAACACACTTGCTATTTAGGCTATATTTTGTTGTGTGTGGATGATAAAACTAGTGCTCTGCTTTTCTTCTCCAGAATGTTCATCATGCAGGGCAGCCAATGCCAGGTGAAGAGCAAGAAGATATTATAATGACAAGTACCCAGTCCAACTTTTTAAATGTAACTTGCCCAATCAGTGGAAAGCCTGTTATTGAACTAGCAGAGCCAGTTCGCAGGTACTGAGTTCTTGCTTGTTATATTTTTGCGCCGAACAAATACTGCTTATAGTTTCTCTGGGTGAGCTGCTAGCATTGCGGCTAGCAGTGGAAGCAAAGTAAAAAATATTGGTGTCATGGCTATAAATGGGAAAGCAGTATGCACGTAGAAAACGGTTGTGGACACTTTTTAAATGTTTTTGTTGATTGCAATGAGCGTGTTGAAGCTACCCTCTAACAAACCCTCATCTTTTGCATCATTTTCTTTGGTAAAATTTGTAATTTGTATGAAAGCAGTAATGCATTAATACTTCGATTAAAATTTAGTTTACTTTGTTTGTAGTGTGCACTGCAAACATGTTTACGAAAAGAAGGCTGTCATGCACTATATAGCATCTGAAAGAGGACAAGCAAAATGTCCTATTGCAGGTAACTAGTACGTGTTTGCTAAACTTTGATTTCAATCTGCCAATAACTATTCTTCTCTCTCTCGCTCTCAGGTTGCCCTGGGATTTTGAAGAAAGGCAAAGTAATGTGTGATCCATTGTTACTTGTTGAAATTGAGGAATTTCGATCTATGAGTAGACAATCTGATAGGAGCAGTGTGGTAGAAGATTTCACTGAGTTTGATGATGAGGATGACTTATTACAAATTGAAAGCAGTTAATATCAGCATTTTGAATTCACTACAAGGTGCTGGTTCTCTATCTGCTCTTGCGACCCTTGTTTGGGTTCCAATGATTTTGTAATATATATTCTTTCTTTCTTGTAAACTTGCTTTTGCATTTTGAACGTCGATGATGGAGGAGAAGCAAGTCACTACCTTTTTCTTGTAAAAAGCTGCACAAGGTGATCTCTCAGTTCAGTTTTTCTAAAGAGTGCAAAATTGCACCCTCTTTCAACATGAATTATGATAGTTAATATAGTGAAAAATTTTGCACATAATATCCATTTAAAAAATAAAAACAATAGATAAAATACTGAATAAAAATACTTATTGAAGTTCACTGATTTCTTTTCAGATATAGTTTTGCATTACCTCAACTTATAAAATGTTACATCTTAAATAGTTAAAAAAATTTATGTTAAAGTCTAGTTTTGACCTATTAAAATGATAAGAGATATTCCAAAAGTTGTTGAAAATAGTCTTAATTGATACCCCTCTCTCTGATTCAAAATGCTACTAGCAATTTCTATCCCAAATTGCAGAAGGGAAGAGAAAGGAAATATAGAGGAGAAAGGAGGAGAAGAGAATGGAAGTGAAATTTAACTTCCTTTCCTCTGGTTTACCAGTTTGTCAATCGAGGAAAGAGGGTAAGTTGAAACCAGAAAAACAATGTAGGACCGTTAGCAGAAAATCTGAGGGAGATATGTGGGTGCTTTCATGCATAGAGTTAAAAAATGGTTAGTGTACATAAAAATGAAATAAACTTGAAAAGTAGACAAAATTAGGGTTTTCGCATAAAAGATATATAAACTACTAATGATCAATTAGTAGTTCGCAAAATGCGTATGCGAACTCGTAATCGATTATCTAGTATGCGAACTACTATATAATTTTAATTTACAATTTATTATGAATTAGATTAAAATTACAATTTAAAATGATTAAGAATTCACTTTTTATTTATAAAAAAAAATAGACATATATTAAATTAAACTAAAAAAAGATAGACATATATTAAATAAAACTAACAAAATATTAATAATATTTACAAAAATATTAGATTACAAATATTTAACAAAAAGAAAATTAAAAATAAAAATGACTACTCATCCGGATCCCTCCGCCCATGTCTTTCCTTAACATGGGAGGATCCGGGATATCTCGGAGATCTCCTCCGTCGGGACGATCTACGGAGCGCTAAGGGAACATCAGAGTCCGACTCTTGACTCCCCTACTCCGCTTCGCCCTCCGCTGATGCCGCTTCATGGAGCGGTTTCTGAGGAACCGCGTCTGCATCGTAGAGGACCTCTGTCAAATAAGCGCCAATCTGATGGGAGGAATCCGACTCGGCTGGGGCTACTGCTGGAGGAGCCGGTGATGTTGCCGGAAGATGCACCTGATGCCGTCTCCCGCTTGAAGGTACTCGTCCTCCCCGCCCGACCCGTCTGAGAGGCCTCTGCCCCTGCTGCTCCGGCTGTTCCTGTGAAACAGAAACGTATGTCTGGCTGAGGACGTCGTCGAGCTGCGTCTGCTGGGTCTGCAACCCCCGCTGGAGACCATCAATGACTCTACAAACGAATTCCGCCATATCTTCGTGTTTGCTTCCCAGAGTGAGAAGTCGCTGTTGATACTCCAACGCATCTCTAAGAACTTCTGATGATGCTCTAGCCTGTCACAAACAACAAATATATGTGATATTTTAAAAACCCAAACTAAAAAACCAAAAATTATAAATATAACTTAGCAGAGCTGTGTATGCCTCCGCAGATCCGATATAACCAGGAGCTGCAGCTACAGTCCTCCGCTCCTCCAGGTTGCTGATGAAGCGGATTGTTCTCTCTTGGAACCATGCGAGGTACTCCTTCGAAACCTCTGCAAAGCCGATGAAATCTCCGGCTGCCAATGTATTGTGTCGATCCTCCCACCGTGCAACGGAGGACTGTGGAATAGGAGCCAATCCTCGCTCGGTCGTCCAATCCGACTGATCTTGTGTAAATGATTGTGCTCGTCCGCACCCAGTAGCAGAGTCGGTTCGGGTATCTCCTGACGATACCCGAACTGTCTCAACGTCCAGTTCGGGACGTGGAACTCGACCACCTCAATAAATATTAACTGAGTGACGGTGGTCCAGATCCCACGCCCCGCTCTGCACTGGGGCGGGAGAGCATGCAGCAGTTGCTCTCCATATAGCATCCACATAAACTGCCGTATATATATAATTATATGCTAAATCATACTAGAAAAATAAAGTGAAGTGAAATGAAGGAAAATAACGATAACTGAATAAAACATACCTTAGCAGCTGTTATGACTGACAACTGATCTCTGTACCCAGCAAGTTATGGCTGGTGATGTCCTGAACATTTTTCATAATGCGTCATCTAAACAAAAATTTAAATGCAAAAATCAATCACTAAAATAGCAAAAATAAATGTAATTTACTAAAATATTATAAAATTTTAACTAATTATAAATACGATATTTTTGTATACATACCTACGCGCATATGAACATCCGTAGATCACCGGATGATGCATACCCAGGTGCGTAGGTCGAAGGGTGGCGATCCTCTCCCACGCCCAAACCTGTAAACCAACAATTTATAACTAATTACAAAAACCTAAAGCCTAAACATTTTAAAATACATTAAAATCTTTGAAATTGAAATAATTACCTGGACTACCAGTAGACAACCTACGATATAAGAGGAACCCATCGCTGCCTGGCACAGGTTCCGGTAGAGAAACACCAAGACGACGCTACTCCAACTGAATTGTCGACAGCCAATGAGGTCTTCAAGCATGGGAGCCAAAATCAACGACGTGCTGTTCATAGAGGAATCACAAAAGAGGAAACCTCCAAGTAACCACAACACGAAGCTGCGAGCACGTTGCTGGAAATGTGCTCCGGCGCTGTGGGCTCTGGAAGCGTTAATAGATGAGCGATTATGCTGCGGAGCATAATCTTGCTGCCTCTGATATCAGCCTCCGCCGGCTCGAACCCATAGAAATCTGTGAAATACTGGGCCCACCCGATGCCAGGTCTCTAAAAACGACTGTTGACCGGTCGTTCGTCTACGGGGACTCCGAGAATAACCTCCACGTCCTGCAGCGTGATGGTCGCCTCCCTGATAGACAGGTGGAAGGTATGCGTCTCCGGGCGCCACTGCTCCACCAAAGCAGACAATAGGGCCCAATCGTAGTATATGAACCCTATTCTTCGCACTGGCCCGAAACTCATCTCATCGATGTAGTGCAGAGTTCGGGCATCCTCCGCGTCCAGCAGTCACCATATCTGAGTGTCCGCTCGTCTTATGCTGAGCGAACTGTCGTATGCTCGCTCCCCGTGAAACACGCGGCTCGATCTGTGTTCCTGCTGCAGGAACAGCAGATCGCCGCTCGCGGGCCCTGATCCAGGACGCGCTGCTGCTGAGATGATGACTCTCCACGCTCCATTGCTGCGGCCCGTACGAGTTAATTTATGCTTAATTATATTCTAATATTATGCTATTTTTAATGACACTAAAAACCTAATGTATAATTAAATATTTTCTACTTAAAATTTAATTTCTAAGTTAATAGCACGTAAATTGAGATAAAAATTCTATATCCTACATAACATGGCAAATAATATTATTACGCGAATAAATTATGCTTCGATTAAATATATATATTGTTTCAACTTTTTTCTACTTATACACCATATTTATTTTTTTCTAATTATATACCATATTTATTGAATTATTCTTGCAAAATTCTAAATATTTCTAAGCATACACCCTATTTATTTTACTCATGCATATTATTTCAATTATCAAATTTTAAATTACAAGTAACCTAAACCCTAACTAAAATTAAAATACTAAATTCAAAATTAGAAAACATACATTTTTTTCGCAAATATTCCTAAACCTTTTATATCGCAAGCTAAAACTTATAAAATTTAACGTTTTTACTGATTTGGTTTGTGAATGAAAAAAAGTGGAATGAATTTTGATAAAAAATAACTGCTGGACGTGATTCTGCTACAAGTTCGTATAACCCTTTTGCGAACTTATTCAAAATCTGAACAAGTTCGAACTTGTTCCGCGTGGCCACGTGTCATCATCTGCTTCGTCTACCTAAAGGACAACAACGTTGTTTACTGTTGTAAGTTCGCATATATCATATGCCAACTTCCATTAAGAAAATGGAAAAAAAATTAAATTTCCATAAATTCTATGCAAACTGCGAAAACTCCTTCACATGTCATTGTTTAAATTTTAAACTCCATTTTTTTAAATGAATCGAGATATGTTTAATTCTTATTTCCCCTCCTTTCCCACCAAATTAATGGACTCTTTTTTCCCTCACTTTCTCTTCTTCCCTTCTGCAAAATTTCCTCCAAACACTAGAAACTAGAGTAACTGCAATTCTCTTCTTTTTCTTTTCTCCTCCTTTCCTTCAATCCAAACCAAGGCTAATTCTAGAGTAATTAATGTAACGATTTCACTACACATTAAAACATAACCCCCTCTTTTCAGTTTAGGAAGGCGCAAGCAAAGGGACAGCGTTGTGCCTGCCTCAGCACCGAACTATGTCTTCCCTTAAGGTTCTTCTGTTTAAGCTTCCTTCATACCGCATGCTTCCCGTCTTCCAAATCAAACCTTCTAACCCAACACTCTCTTTTGCATTCGGTAATTTCACTGCTAATTATACCACTCACTCTAATTTCTCTGCTTCAATTCCTCCTCCTCCTCCTCCTCCTCCTCCTCCTCCTCCTCCTCCTTCTTCTTCATTTCCTCCCCGTCTTGATGATGCTGGTTATCGCTGGAAGCCCATGTGTTTGTATTTTACACAAGGCAAATGCACCAAGGTAAAGCTGTGATTTCCCAGCATTGGACAGTTAACTATTGCGTACCACCTGTTTGATCAGTTTTCTCTTCTTTTATTATGCCTTTTTTTGATAGCCTTATGTGTAACCTTGCATTTTTTTTAAATATGTTTTCTTTAGTTTTGAATTCAAATTGTAATGTTCTTCAGATGGATGATCCTACCCACCTAGAGAAGTTTAATCATGATTGCTCTAGGGACCTCTTGATGAATGTTGCTGAGTTTGAACGCAAGCGCCCTCAAGAATTTGATTTTTTCTTGGTCTTTGATTTGGAGGGGAAAGTTGAGATTCTTGAATTTCCTGTATTAATAATTGATGTAAAAACTATGGCTTTCGTGGATTTGTTCCACAGGTTAATCTCCATTTCCTTATAAGTTGATCTTTAAGAATGCAGCTATTAGATTACATGCATTATTTGCTATGGTGGTTCTTTTAATCTTTTATTGAAATGGGATTTTATTCTGAAATCAATGGTTGTTTTTAGTGACAGTTATTTAAATTTAATCTGCTCACTGCACTGCTCTGTTCTGTATTTTTAAAGTTCCTTTATCTTTTTTCACAGGTTTGTTAGGCCTTCTGCTATGAGCGTAGAAAGAATAAATGAATATATCGAGAACAAATATGGCAAGTTTGGAGTCGATCGGTATGCATTCTTTCTCGTGTCATGTCACTACTCGTGCTTACCTGCAGTTTAATGTATACTTGTGCTTACCTGTGTTTAATATATTATTATATTCTACACGATCAGTATGATCTAATTGTATTGTGAAAAATCAAATGGTGATGTTGACTGTTCAGCAGTTTTCTCTAGCTAGTTGCTAAATAATTTACTCCATTTCAACATATTTATCTTTCACATACAACGTGACATGTTATTTTGCTTCACTACATCTTAATTCACTAAAAAGGCTTGTTCTAATCAATTATATGATATCTTATACTAATTCATCGATCATATATCATGCTTAAGTATGTTATGCTAAAAATAAACCCTACCATATAAGATGAAATCCACATACATAAGTAAATTTGGAGGGCATTGATTCCCCATCCCCAAGTGTGGCCTTATTTATTTTTTTCTGTTGTGTGCAGACATGGGTTCTTGAAGAATTCTGATAGTATCCACTTTGCATTTGCAGGGTTTGGCATGACACGGCGCTCTCATTTGATGAAGTTATTCTAGAATTTGAAGCTTGGTTGACTCAACACCATTTGTGGGATAAGAAGCGTGGTGGACTTCTCAATCGAGCAGCATTTGTAACTTGGTGAGTTTAATTTCTTCGCGGCATATATTTATTCAATGGGTTCCTTTTCATAGCATCTTTCAACTCTTCGTATGGCCCTGCCTTTGAATATAAGATCAAACTTATTCTCACTTATAATATTTAAAGTCATAACCGTATCCAATGAAACATGCCTTTATATGTTGTTAATACAACTACCTACAAAGGCAGATGCAACTGAGAACAGGTTGACTGAGATAAGTTCAGAAGAGCATTTCTGCCACTCTCAAATATGACACCCATCAAGTATTTCACTCACTCACGGATCTTACAACCATCTGAAACAAGCATTTAGCTCATCTTACCCGATCATTGTGGATAATAAAATTCCTTATAACTTTAAAAGGATCTATAATATTGAATACCGATGCCAATGTTTACTGTTATTTGTTCAGAGAACTTATTAGAACCCTTTGCTTCTAATCATGTATGCATTTGCAGACCAGCTATGTAGGATTACTCTTGAAAGACATGAGTTTGAAAAGAATAAAATGGGTTTCTACCTATTGGTATCTTCATAAGAATAGCTTCAGTAAAGAAACCTTTTTATATGTGCTGATATATCTTTGTTGTGCTGGTTATCAGTGGAAATTGGGATGTGAAAACACAAGTCCCTCGGCAATGTGAAGTGTCAAAAATCAAGCTTCCCCCATATTTTATGGAGTGGATCAATCTGAAAGACGTTTATAAAAATTTTTATAACCCAAGAAAAGAGGCAAGTCCTTTGTTTCTCTGTTCTTATCGTGTTCATAAAATACCATGTATGATGTATATCGAATCCCACTTGTTTCGTACATGGCATGGCATTTAGTTCTTTTGTGCTTTATTTTGCCTTCATTATAGATTTGATCGGCATTTGGAATTTGGATGAACGGCTTTTATCTTGTTATTTCTATATTTCTTGTTGGTTCATTCTGCGGTTTTCCTTTGTTTTGGGTTGTGGCAGGCCAGAGGAATGAGGACCATGATGGAGCAGCTGAAAATACCAATGCAGGGAAGTCATCATCTTGGGATTGATGACACAAAAAACGTAGCAAAAATTCTGCTACGAATGCTTGCAGATGGTGCTGAGATACCCATTACTGCCCGCAGAATTCCCAATTCTGGGAATATTAATTTTCTTTACAAGAACCGCATTCGATAATTTCTTGATTTCTTTCATCTGGAATTGTTTTTGTGAGGCACAATTTGTATAAATAGCAAACTCTTGATGTCTGGAATTGTCCTTTTTGGTAGCTTTCCACTTTATATATTTTCCAGAAGTGCGAGTAAGAATTTGTATTATCAAATGATATCAGAGTTTTGCAATTATTGTGACGTTTCTTTTGTTTTATTTGTTTTTTGAGTTTTTCGTTATGAATTTGTAAGCATAGTCTGTTCTGTTGGTGGTTTGATTTCAATTTAGGGTTTTTAGAACACCTAATTTGCTTTATTTGATTATGGGGATCAACTATTAAAAACTCAATCTTTTCAGCTTTCCAAACCCGGTTTTCGTTCGATTTCAACGAGGGTTTCCCTCACATTTCCGCATTTGCAAAACCTAATTTCGAGTTTTTGTCAACCATTTGATTGTGGAATTTGTGTTATCTGCAGCTTTTAAAGCTTCCTTTTTTCTAGCTTAGTCCTTGAGGTATTGAGAAAAGTTTGTTACTATAAAGTTTGACTTTCTCATCCCAAATGCATATTGGGAGCTCTCCGTTTGTCTATGAGTAATACTCAGTTTCTTAAATTATTTTGTTTCTGGAATTAGAATTATTATTTGGGAGCTTATATCTTTTGGATGTTCTTTTTATCAGGGTTTTGTAATTGGGAAGAATAAAATGCAATCAAAATGATGTTATCAGCATCACCTGCATCCCTGACTAGAAGCTCATTAGAAGGGATGCTGGACTCGCTGCGGCGGCGAGATGAGGGAGAGGTCTAAAGAACTCCCCTTTGCTTTGCCAGCTCAGCCCACTTCAAGGACACCACTTCCCTTTGCCCGACGTTCACTGCCCACTAACTTCCAGGTTAGTGAACATGGCCAAATAGAAAGCAAGGTGGAAAGTGAGACTAAAGGAATGAGGATGCAAAGAGAAAAGAGAAGCAATTAGGGTACAGGTCAGAAAGTTTTGGAAGTAAGAAGATGAGGGGAGATCAGATTGGTGTGGATTCAAATCCTTATGCTGAAGAGAAGAATAAGCCAGCGAAACAGCCTGTTCTTAATTCAAAGCCAAAGGAAGAACAGCCAGAATGGGAGGACAACATTAGTTATTTTATTAAAAAGAAACTTCAGGTTTGGTGTCAGCTCTCAAGCGGGCGAGGGAGTGAAGGGATTATAAATTCAACATCAGGGGATGAAGCTGTTGTTTCACTTTCAAGCGGCAATCTTCTAAAGGTTTCCGCATCAGAGCTCTTGCCTGCAAACCCATATATCCTTGAGGGTATAGATGATCTTATAAAGCTTAGTTATTTGAATGAGCCATCAATTCTGTATAATTTAAACCACCGGTACTCTCAGGGTAGGATTTATAGTAAAACTGGACCAGTTTTGATTGCTATAAATCCCTTCAAAGCTACCCCATTTTATGGTGATGAAATTTTCAAAGCTTAAAGACAAAAGCTTATGGACAACCCTCAAGTTTATGCTATAGCTAATATTGCTTGTACTGAGATGATGAGAGATGAAAAAAACCAATCAATAATTATAAGCGGTGAAAGTATAGCTGGGAAAACTGAGGCAGCAAAACGTATGATGCAATACTTGGTTGCTCTTGGTGGTGGCACTAGTGGCATAGAGCATGAAATTCTTCAGATGAACAATGTACTTGAAGCATTCAGGAATGCAAAAACATCTAAAAATGATAACTCGAGTAGATTTGGAAAGCTGATCAAAATTCATTCTCATTAGGAAAGATATGTGGTTCCAAAATACAAACTTTTTACTAGAAAATAAGAGTAGCTCAGCTGGTCAAGGGGGAAAGATCCTACCATGTGTGTTATCAACTTTCTGCTGGTGCTCCTTCAATTCTTTAAGAGAGATTGAATCTTAAAATTGCCAGCGAGTACAATTATCTTAATCAGAGTGAGTGCTTGGTAATTGACGGTGTCGATGATGCTTAGAAATTTAGTAACCTTATAGGAGCCTTGGACACTTTTCAAATTTACAAGGCTGATCAAGTGCAGATATTTACAATGCTTGCTGCAATATTATGGCTTGGAAACATATGATTTCAAGTAATCGACAATGAAAATCATGTGGATGTTTTGGCTGATGAAGCTATGACTAATGCTGCTAAGCTGATGGGTTGTAGTATCCTAGACTTGATGCTTGCTCTATCAACTCATAAAATAAGATACAGAAAGGATCATATTGTTTAAAAATTGACATTCCAGTAGGCAATTGATAGACGAGATGCATTGGCAAAGTTTATCTACGCCAGTTTGTTTGACTGGCTTGTGGATCAAATCAACAAGTCACTTGAAGTGGGCAAGCTATGTACTGATATTTATGGGTTTGAGTCATTTATGCACATGAGAGACTGTAGAGCAGGATTATAAAAAGGACGGGATTGATTATAGTAGAGTTGATTTTGTTGACAACCAGGACTGCTTGAACCTTACTTAGAAAAAAACCTTTAGGGCTGCTATCTTTGTTAGATGAAGAATCAAATTTCCCAAGTGCTACTTTGCCAATAAGCTTAAGCAGCATCTGAGCACTAATCCTACCTTTAAAGCTGAAAGAAGAAGAGCTTTTGCTATTCGTCATTATGTTGGAGAGGTCGTGTATGATACAAATGGATTATTGGAAAAGAAGTGAGATCCTTTGCACTTGGATTTCTTCCAACTACTATCATCATGTGACTGCCAACTGCCACAGTTGTTTGCTTCTAATCTTTCTAATCATTCCATGAATTAGCAAGTCCATCGAGCCAATTCGGTCGACCGAAATCCTCAACCCAAGGTGTTGGCTCTAAGTTTAAGGGTCAACTCTTTAAACTAATGCACCAGTTGAAGAGCACCACACCTCACTTCATTCGCTGTATAAAACCAAATGCTAAGCATGTCACGCTCTTAAACGCAATTGAAAACACGCATTCAAAGTTCATGTTGGCAAGGCATAAGAATCGAGATGTGCCCAAAAAAGAATAGAGTGCTAATAGAAAAATTGTAAAAAGGATAATGGCACAATTATATATTTGGCGTTGGAAAACCACAAAGTATACTTTAATGTGATATTAAAAGCTTTTTTTCCATTTCAATATTTAAGCAGCTTTAATATAAGCTTTGTCTGTATGTGGTCAAAATGCCTTCTTTTCATTATTTTCCTCATCATTCATTCTACTTTGAAGTTAGGATTTCATTTGCTTCCTGTCTGCTTTGCTAATGTGTTTTCTCCATTAAATAATGCTATGTCGTTTACATTACCTCACCTCTTTATGACATGGCAACTGATGATTGGGTGTTAGGACGTATAACGTGAGTACTGATTACAGAGCATAAAAAGTAGCCTTACTCTTATTGAGTCACGCGCTGCGTTTGAGCGGGTTCTCTATCCAAGGAGTTGGGTACGTGGCAGTGGTCTCCACCAACTGGGGCTTGGTTCTTTGTATCAGAATATGATCACTACTCGCTTTCCCATGCGCGTGCGTCTCCGTAATTATTATCCATAGTGAGAAGAAGAGAACATCAGTGGTATCATCGTTGGAACATCAAGACAGTTCTGATATGAATATCGATTTTTCTTTTCTAATAAATAAAATATAATTTTCGTTAATAAATCAAATCATCAATCGAAATAAATAATTATAAATATAATTTTACTCCAGAACTAATCTAAACGCCGGCTACATTGTTGCTTCAAATTATGGTTATTAAATTTTAAACTTAGTAAATTTATTATCAAGAGTAAAATTAAAAAGTTGAAATATTTTGTGTAATAGTAAGGAGCTTTTTGAAGAGAAAGCGGAAGGTTAAAATTGAATATGTGTTCCGAGAAGTTAAGACCATCTCCAACCTACGTCATAATTTGCATTAAATTCCATTTTTTGTGTAAAATTCGACAATTAATTATTGAAAGGTGTTCAAAATTTTATTATGGACATTAAATAATGTATACGCACACCATTTTCCTAATTAAAAAAGTTAGAAAAAGTATTATGCGAATTAGTGTTTTTTTAAAAAAAAAATGCAAGTTCGTATACCAGTGTTGATAATTGATTTGATTGGATTTTTGAAAATTGATTTTGTACAAAAAGATGTGATAAAATTTTTTCGAAATACGTTGCCGAACTAGTCGGTCTTAAAAAAAGTTTAGAGTCATCTTTCGATTTTGGAACATCAATTTTAATTTTTAAGAAAATTGACTCCGTTTTAATTTTAAAACATTGGTCAAAAATTCGAGATCCTGGGTTAGGGGGTATGCCGCCTGGCAAAGTCAGCCTCTCTGTTTTGTTTAATTTCCAAAATTTAATGAAATTTTATTTAAAAGCCATGACGTGATTAATTCTATCGATATTTCTAATTGGCGTTTTCGGTCCTTTGAGAAAACAAATTCATTTATTGAAAGCGGTAAATTGCGGAAATTTAAAGTGCGAAAAGATAAATCACCCATACCTAAACCTAATTATTCTTTCTCCTATTAGGATAAAATAATTACAAAAAGATCCTAAATAATTATAATCTACCATTTTTAATTCCCAAATTAATTACTAAAATTCCAAAAACACCCCAAATCATATAAATTAAACATTTATAGCATTCATGCAAAAATTACTAAAAGGGACTCTAAGTTTTGAATTACAAATAGATCCCTATAATTTTGAAAATTACAAAACTTCCCCATAAATAACAAAGCAGTCCCTAAACATGCAAAATTATTAAATCAGCCTTATTTCATTCATAAATACTAAAACAACCCCTAAACATGTAAAATTAATAAATTAATTCCTAAACATATGAAATTATCAAATTAAGCATGCAAAAACAGTCTTTATACTTGAAAATTATTCAAAACAATCCTTTGATTAACCCTTTTTTTACAGGCAGATTCTAAATAGAACTTGCAGCTCGTAGAATTAGCCAAGAATGACGGTTGAACCAAGAATCAAAACAAAAAGAGGAGCAACATTCATTAAGCCAAACAATGTCAGAATAAAAGTTCATTTCAAATCTTGCCAAAAGGACAAAAACAGGGGTAGAAGTATGGACTTATATCATGAATCTCAGGGCAAAACAGAAACAACAGAAATGAATAAAACCCAAATGGAACTGTAACCCCCTTTAGCTTAGCACAAAGGAGTTTTAAGTCCAGAATTTAACAGCCAAAATTCAGTGGCAGACAACAAATATAACCCTTCAAGCTCATTGACCCTTCCTAGAAATAACCAACAGTAAAGACAGTCTAAGACAACAAGTACCTCAGCAGCCTAATCTCCATCATGCAAACCTACTGACGACAGCAGCAACAATATCCCAAGACAACCAGATTTTCACCAAGCAAGATCATGAACCCAAAAATAGTCATATGCAAACAATTAGCATTTCCTACTCATTTGAGCCAAAACCAGTTTTGAAACATTAAGCTAGCAATAAATAAAAGAAGCAATAGCCTTCAGTATAAAATGTATTATGCAGCTAGTTTAAAAATGGAACTAACAGCCTACAACAGACATCAAAATGTAGAAAATGAACAACCTAAAAGAATGACAAAACATGATACAGATTTAAACATGTGAAAGGCAAGATTGTTTATATTAAATAAAGGAACAGAACACAGGAGCAGAAACATGAATTCATACCATGGACTTTAGAGTAAAACGGAAACTGTAGTGAAAGCCAGGAAAACAAATGAACAAAGATTATAGACAAAAGATTACAAGTGTAACATCCTCTCTTATAATCCTTACGTCATAAAATAATGCCATTTTTTTTAACACATTTTAACTCTCTCAAATTAACTTAAGTCATTTCCATTAATTAACTTAACATACAACCGAAACATTAAACCATATTATACATATCATATACCAAACTCCATTAAACATACCAATACATAATTTACATATAATTAAAGTCTTACAAAAGACTATTTACCCAAAAAGGTAAAACAAACATAACATGTTATTATATACATGCAAAAATAATATAATTTTGCTTTACAGACAAAGCATAAAACAAAAACTATATGCAGCATTTACAAATGACATGGTGTGAGGGAGAGAGGCTTAGGTTTCAGCTGTATCGACCTGTGCATAGGCTGGTGAAGTGTCAGTACTTCACTCAGACTGCAGACCTGAAAACACAATTTGCGATTTTGATGGTCGCATATTCAGCAAGTGCAAACCAAAACTACTTACAGCCAACATATAAGGCAATTTATCATAACATATCAAAACTGCATAATTTCAGGTCATTTATAACATATATAATCAAAGCAATATCATAAGATGCATAATGACATGTCTTTCATTTTCTTTAGTTGTGATTTATCGACCAAGTGTTGTGTGACACCCCCGACTTAAGTCCTTTGTCATTTTGACGTCATTACATGCATTTTGTGCATTTTTGATTTAAAATGCATTATAGTTGGATATGAAATATGATATGAAAATTAAGTAAATAATATGGATATGTTTTGAATATGATGATATATGATTTGAATGAGAATTTCAAGCTATGCTATGTGATATTCCAACCCAAAACCCTACATCAACCGACGTCATTTCATGCATTTATTGCATTTTCATTTAAAATGCATCATTATTTAACTTGATTAATAAGTTAATTATGGATTATATGAATTATATTTGATGATAAATGATTTGAATAAGAGAAAAAAGTTGAGTTATAGGCTCGTTTGCCGTCGAAAGGCACAAACGGAGCTAATTAGGGTTTTCGGACCTGCACGATCGAAAAATGCCGAAATCGCGTCAAATATGAGTCAAATGATTTTGATATGATTTTATATGTTTCCATTCATGATTTAAAGTGTTTTGGGACCAAAGTTATACGACAACGTCGTACGGTTTTAGTTCCGCAAAAATCGTCGAGCTTCGGACTCGGTAGGGCACCGACCGAACCGCGATAAATTTTCGGATTCCGATTTTTACGAAATTCCATACACGTGTTGTACTATTTATTTTGACACCAAAAACAATTTTTAAGCTGGTGCTGGAGTGATTTGGCGGCTGGAATTAAAGAGACTTGAAAGTTGATGAAGTAAATAAAGGTAAATATGTGTATATAATTAGTTATTAAGTTTACTTAAAAGGAAAATCGATGTTAAATGATTACATGCAAGCAGCTGCTGGCTGGAATTGATGGTTGGCATATTTAGAGCTTAGGATGAAGAGGTGGAAGGCTGTTTAGTTGTTGGTTTGGTTAGAGAAGAAAGAAAAGAAAGGTAAGAAAGGGAAAGAAAGAAGAAAAGGAAGAAAAGAAGAGGAAACTAAGGAAAAACTTGGTAAGTCCTTCCATTCAATTGTTTTGTTATGTTTTTAGGTTGTATATGAAGTGTTTTGAAGTGTTAAATTGGTTAGAAAAGGGCTGGAATTTGTGTGAGAAGAGAAATAAAATTCTGGGTAAAAATTCTAAGTATAGAGGCAGTTTTAGGGTACCAACTTTGGAGGGTTATAACTTCCAGTTGATGAAGCTTATGTGAATTGTGGCTATATAGGTTTGTAGAGGGTATGTTTGTCTAGAGATCTGTCTTTTTAGTTTGCCAGAAAACCACCGGAGGTGGCCAGAAAAGTTGCTGGAAGTTGGGTTGAGAGATAGGCAAATTCTGGGTTCTGGGTAGGCAGTGTTGAGGAGCCAACTTTGAGGGCTCATAT
>CANUEY010059074.1:0-38848 GCA_948099555.1 Croton setiger | reverse complement strand
GAAAACCCTAATTAGCTCCGTTTGTGTCTTTCGACGGCAAACGAGCCTATAACATAACTTGTTTCTCTTATACAAATCATTTATCATCAAATATAATTCATATAATTCATATTTAACTTATTAATCACATAATATCATGGTGCATTTTGATGAAAATGCATAAAATGTATGAAATGACGTCGATTTGACGTAGGGTTTGGTTTGGGGTGTCACATTTTCCACCACTTTGGACACCAAAAGTCCATAATCATCATTACTTTCAAGTTATAACAAGATTCTAGCTTTTCTAGGAAATTTCTTTAGCTTTTTTTGGAGGTTTTAAGGTACATTCATCACCCTGAAACTCCGAAGCGGATGATGACTGAATGAAGTTTATTTTTGAAATTTTCCTTTGTCAATTACTCATCACACATCTACACTTTCTTTCAGCACTAAGTGCCCGACTCAATTATCTTTGTTGTGGAGCGGCCAACAATTACAATTTGACTAAAAATGACCCGACATTCTCGTAAGTCGCCAAAAGGTGTAAAATTACACTTTTAGGTACAAACAGCCTGAAAATTTTTTCAAAGCCGCAAAATATACAATCACTCACACACTCATGCATAAGCATCCCTCTTCTTGCCGCTAAATCGATTTTTGAACTATCTCGGTCTTGATTTTCAATCAAAATGGAATATATGTAGGTATATTCATATTATAATTTCAAATAGCAGATGCAAAATCCAAAAGTTGGATTAGTTGATTAATTGAATGAATTTACCTATTCAATAAAGTAACCAATATAAGTCTGAAATATAGTCTCCGAATCTTTTTTATTTCGCTAATTTGTGTCTTATAAATTGGGCATAATAATTAAAATTGAAGTAATTTAGATTATTTTAATTTGACATTAATAAACAAATTAATTGGTGGTTGTTAAGGATCAAAATCGGAGTTAACACAATTATACCGCTTGTTTCTACTTCTTCGATTAAAAAAATGAAACCAAATGGATGGAATATATAGAACAAATGAAGAGAGAAGAAAATAGAAAAAGACGGCACGCATCTAAAAAACCTAGAAACAAACCGCTTTCTAATTTATTTTGAAGAAGCGCAAATGCTTATTTTAAAAGAAGCATCAATATTTTCAAAATAGGATAATATTTGGAGCTTTCTTTATGTATATCCCTATTAATTGGATGTGGTTTTTGAAATACTCAAAGCATTAGATATAATCACATGTACTATAATGACTCGTTATTGGTGTTTTCCTACAAATTTCAAATGCTATAGCATCAACAAACAATGAGTTAACCCCATTGGGTCAGTCATTGCGGACTGTAAAAGATATTGCATTACATTCCCCAAATTTCAGTCTGGTGGATCCGGCATTCTTCTAACATGGGTGCACATTTTTTATACAAACATGGGTTAAGATGAGAAATAATTTTCAACGTACATTTCTTTGAAATTTATTTACCAATATAGGTTTAAATTTTTGACGTTGGAAAATTTTGCTAAACAAATTAGTTTAGCAGGGATAATACATTTCAAATAAATTTAAAAGCAAATCATTTAAGCAAAATATTTTTAAACTTGATTCCATTCTCGGTAATAGCTGACTCAATACAAATTAAATTTGCACCCATTTTGCAAAGGAAATATTCCAAGATGTTTTTTTTATTTGTTAAAATTACGAACCTGTTATAAATATGAAGGATTTAAAGAAAATACAATTGGCACCAAATCTGTGAACAGAGAATGATTTTGGTGTTGGAAATTCTAAGATCTCACAAAGTAAATCCATTTTGAATTAGACAATGTTGTAAAAACTATTGTACTATCGCTAAATTTAATTTCTTATTTGTTAGCTTTCCATAAATTTATAGTTTAAGTATCACCACAAAATTTAATACTTATAAAATCTTCAAAAATTATTTATACAAATCTCATACAGATCTATGTTTTTGGAAATTTTTTTAACAATTTTAATTTTTAGTTTCTATTACATATTAATTTCTCATTGCAAACATGAGAAAATTGGACAAATATTCTCATGATACCATATGGTAATTACTATCATCCATAGTGAGGATATACGGCAGAAATTCTTTGATCCTTGTAGAAAATTCCACAATTCTTGAAAACGATTGAGATATTAAGCAAAAATTCTTAGTTTCTTACAATTTTTTTGAGAATTCAATGACATATGGGACAAAAATTCTTTGTTTCATACAACTTTTGTGGAGAATTTCACGACAAGTGAAAATATTCGACACATTTGTCAAAAATTTTCATGATCCTTGTAAAAAATACTATGACCCGTAATAATACTGGAGACTTTTTTTCTGAAATTTTACTTTATCAAGTTATTTGTTTGAAAAAAAAAAATTTCTTTCAAACTTCGAGAGAGCATGAAATCTTGAAATTTCTAACACTAAATTCATTCTCCTACTTTACGAATTTAGTGTATAATTTTATTTTATTTTTCATTTAAATTTGTTATCTTCATTAGCAGATTCATAATTAATATTTTTAGGAGATTAAAACTAATAAATAGTAAATAGTACAAAATTTTCAAAATGTTGTAAATAGCTTTTTTAAAAAAATTTTAAAAATATCCCCATTTAAAAGAAAATTCAAAAAATATTAATTTCTTTAGTCAAGTATTTGACCATGCCGAAAATCCACCTGACTAGTGGCTAGGGTCGGCTCATATACCGTTATGTGATGACCTCATCAGAGCGCCACCATCGTACCACCACCGGACATCCAATTGACTGGGTATGTTGTGGCTAGACTCGGTTCATATACTGGTATATGACTCATATGTCCTAGTATATGGATCTACTGGAGAAAAATAAATTTTTTCAAGGATGAGATTTAGAATCTATGACCTTTAGAAGTGACGAAACACATATTTCTATTGTGCCACAAACCAACTTATATTTTATAATTACATAATATGTCATATTTCATCAAACTTTCACAAAACTATTTTATAATTACATAATATGTCATATTTCATCAAACTTCCACAAAACTATCTCTACCTGGCTGGTCACCAGCCGCGGGCCACCATTGCGGAATTTGGCTGGACCATGAGTAAGATTTTATTGTTTTATTTTATTTAAAAGAATAAAGTAACAAATAAAAGAAGTGTAGAAAAATACAAATAAAAAAAAAAGATATTTATTACATTTCTCAAAATTTGTGATATTTAGAACATCAAACTTAATAAATATGCTATTTAATTACAATTTACACCATAAATAGAATTTTTGGTTTGATTCAATTTTAAGTGGTTTGATTTGAATCTTAGATTCAATTATATTTGGATTTGAAGTTTAATTGTAAATTGGATTTTAGTTTTGGTTGAAACTCGTATGGGTTGAGAGTAATTAATGTTCAACTTTATTTGTATTTTGGGTCCATTTGTAGGTTATTACTTTTATGTTAAAGACTTAACTTAGTTTAGTTAAATTGAGTAAGATAAGAAAGAAAAGTCAAGAAGCTTTAGGATGCTTAGAAAACTTTCTCTAGAAGGAGTTATGCAGGTGGGAGCGCGTTTACGAAAGGATACCCATATGTGGGAGATGTGGGAGTTAGCTCTAGAGTGGAGAGCAGTTGTGGAGCTTTGGAAGGAAAAATCTATGTAACTGCTTGCATTCTTGTATAAATAACAATAGGTAGAATGTAAGAAGACACACACAATAACTCAATCAATACAAACAACAATCAACAAATCAATCAAATACTCAAATTCAACCAAATCAATTCAAACTCTCAAATACAAACACAGACTTTATTAGTCTACTTGAATCTGCTTGTTTATAGTTCGATTCTATTCCATCTTCTCTATATCCTAAGTTTCCCAAAGTCTGTTTTTAGATTAACTTTGTCACTTGTCTCTATGGACTTCTTAGTCAAGAACAAGCTTTTGCATTTATCTCATCTTTTCAGTCAATTCAATCTTAGAAAAACAACAAAAACACTGAATTGTGTTAAAATCATAGTTCAATCAAAAATCAAACACCGCACCTTCTTCGGAACTCAATGGGAAAGTATTTACCGTGAAACCAACCGACATTCCAAAAAGTCATAATTGAACACACTCTTTACATTTGGTGTATTTATACATCTGACATGCTCCACACATATTGAAACTGTTAGCTAGCCAAAAGTTTGAACCCCTCTAAAATATAGCAAAAAGGCATGAACAATTACATTTCCCTATTTTTAGTGCATATCATTTTTATAAGAATCTATTCCATTATTTTCATTCATAAAATTTATTGTCTCCGTAAAGAATTCAATTATTTTTTATTTGAAAATCTACTCTCTTTACGAAAGCGGAATAAATTGAATTTTCATTGAATCACTATTACAAATAACGATTCATGGTTAAAAATAATTTTCCCCCAATCCACCATTTTTTGTTAGCTGATTTGCATTTAAATTTATTTGCTCAAATCTGCTATCCTAATTAGCTGATCTATTTTTAAACTTTTCAACCTCCCAACTTAAACCTACATCGGTAAATAGTTTTGAAACTAATGTATGTTTGTAAATGGTTTCTCTTTTAATCCATTTTTGTCATATACTCCTTTTATTTTTGTAAATGGTGTAATTATTTATTAAATATTAATTTTTATTTTATTTTAATAAGATTAACATAATTTTAATATTAATCAAGTATCAACTGAAATGAAACTATTTGATATTTATATTCATAACTATTATCGGCTGCTAATTTCAAAATTTATGAAATACCTAAACTATAATTTTTAGAATCTTAAGAATTATTAGCTGATTGAAACTGTTAAACCAAACATCTTCTTAATTTCTCTATATATTTCATCTCTTTATCCTCGTTAATCTAATGTAGTTTCAATTTTTCTTTTTTGGAAAAATGTGAAGATTCGTGAACCATTAAAGTTTTTTATAAAATTATATGTTATTTCAAGCATTATTTGTTGAATTTTTTATTTAAAGAAAAAGAAAAAATTAAAAAAGAAAGTTGAAGCTAGTTTATTATTTTTCAAAATATCATTTTACTATATATTGGGTATTATGCAACTAGGTATAATACCTACATTATCTACGATGATTTTAATTCATATTTAAAATAAGCAAATTCTATAATACATGGAAAAGTAACCCTTTAAAAAATTGGTAAACTATAGAAACATTTTATTATTAATATATTGCACATGTAGCTTCGAGCAAGTGGTTAATTCTTAATTGTGGACATGTACTAGTTTCATATTGCAGGAGTGTGAATCACTTCAAACACTTAGAATTTAATAATCACATGAAATGATACAAATACAATCATTACAATCTGACATTTAGCACTACCAGATTTATCAAAAAATAATTGTACAAATTTAATATTATAACTGAAGAATAAATTCCATATAACATGGAACCACATTACTTATATTTGACAAATCCCATGAATTACAGACTAATCCATACAAACAAATACACAGCTCCTATTCTATATAATTGCACTGTTCCACCTACTTCCATTAGCTATATCTTTTATTTTCTCCAAGCTGAAATCACTCAGCTCAGCAGTTTTTCCATACTTCTTACAGAAAATAATCCTAACTTAAAGCTGCAGCACCAATATTTGCCTCATTCAGGCCAGATTATTTCAGTCCAAAATATACATTTCTGAATTCTGAACATAAATGAATGCAATACAAAAATCCTAATAACATAAGCAATCAATTGCTCCAAGCATTATCTACTAGTATATATAACATTTGCCAATAAATGAAAATGTGATGTGAGACAAGAAGATGCATGGGACACTCACCAACAAGCTACGAGGGAGGTATTTCTTTCGAAGAGGGACTGCCGTAGATGTAAGAACTGAATCCCCAGACTGTAATTAGCAGAGAGAGAATCTTGAACCCACTCATGGGATCATTCAACAATATAACAGCTGCAATGCTTGTGATCGGTACTCTAATAGCATTAAGAACACCGGCCATGACAGTAGAAGCCAAAAAAAGCACCCCAGTGGCTCCTAAAACCCCTAATTGAAAAGTAATAATAGACCAAACAAGAACTTGGATATATGACGATTCACCGCCTTTGAATTTTCTAGCCTCACTTGTCATTCCTTGAAAATCTTTGTTCACAACCATCCCGATTGTAGTAAAAATAAAACCAAATAAAGAAACCATGAGCTGCTGCTCCAAAACAACATGGAAGGACCTTCTTCCCAATAACTTGACAAAAATTAGCTCAGAAAGCGCAAAGATAAGCCCGTGAAGAGCTGATCCCAATATATCCCATATAAAACCCATTATATATTGATGGTCAGTAACATAATCATATCTATCAGAATCTGAATCCAATGCTATTAATGCCATTGCAGCAGTAATTATGACAATCGCATTTATCATTGAAGCATTCAGCTTGTTGTTCACAATAAAATACCCACATAGAGCAGAGAATACCAGGGATGATGAAGCCAAAAGAGAGGCAGTCGATGCTGGAAGGTATGCGTAGGCATAGGCATACATCAGGTTGTCAGCAGCGCTTAAGAAACCCAACAGAATGTAAGAAAGAATTAGCTTTAAGGTCAGAGGAGATGGAGAAGTTTTACAAAAGAAGTAAGTAGGAAATAAAATTAAAGCAGATAAAGGCCATCCAGCAACTGCAACCCACGAAATAATCCATTTGCTTGCACCCCCATTGGTGTAGTAGACACGCGATAGAATACTTGAAGCAGGAAATGCCACAAGCATTCCTCCAATGCTTAAAAGTAGAAGAATCCAATGTGAAATTGGCTTTTTTTTGTAGGTTGCCAAAGCCCGAGTCCTCCAGCTGGATATCGTCTCCCATGCTGAAGTAGAAATTTCTGCTGATTCTTCATCCACTCTCTCCCCTGAAACATTATCAGGTTTTATTTTAAAAAAACAATGGAAGTTATAACAGTCAATTAAGTCCTCAAGATTGGTTGGGAGTCATCAAATCAAAATTGCACAAGTTTTTGTGAATAAGTATGTAGGGATATCCACGTGTAGATGTTCTCTTTCTCTCTATCCAATTCAACAGGAATTTTCCATAGGTAATGTTCTGTCATTTAACATATTGGATGATAAACAAATCACAAACTAATGTTCAAAAGGTTTAATTGGATGAGAAGAATATGAAATACCTAAATCTTCTAAACCCGTTAAGAATCTTGGACCTAGGAGTAATTAGTCGAATTTATTTTATTAATTTTCACTAAAAACAGTTGAGTTTTTCTTTATATTAAGAGACTTCCCCTTCAAGTGACAATTAGGCCACTTGACAAGCATCAATCCATGAATTGGTTTTAAAGTATTTTAAGATTGAAGCATGAATCTTAATTAATATTGAAGAAACTGAAGCTAAAATCACGAAAAATAAGACTTCATTCACAATCATGAATCTAATCTAAATTCATAAATCTAATTCCTGAAATTTCAAAAAAAAAAAAAAAATTCTATACAAATGCAGGTTAGTAGAATTCATCCATACAATTGCTCCTAGGACTTTACCTTGTAATACCTTAATCAAATCCAGTTAAAAGAAAAAAGAAACACCTGAATCAAACAAAAGAAAATCTCAACCCTGAAATTGGCAAACCAGCTAGTAAAATGCAAAGTGATTACACATGGGTAATACACGAAAGCCTCCTCAACAGCACAGTTCAGTATTAAAACTGAATTATATTGAAGAAATAAGAGATTTAGATAGTTCAAATTCTAGCTAAGAACCCAGTAGCTCAAATCAAAAATCAACTAAAAAATCGAAAGAAACAGATCGTGAACGGAAAATAAAGAACAAACCTGAGTCCATGAGTGGCACTTCCAGCATGACCGAAATAGTACGGACGAGTAATGTTTTTGGGGGAGAGAGAATTGAGGTTTCTCTTTCAATTGTTGTTGGCCATGGATTCATGGTATGCTCATCACATTACATTTTGTTTTGTTAGGTAGGGCCAATTATTTATAGCTATCCTTTTCAGGTAATCTACGTGCTCCAATATAAATAAAAATAAATAATGCCTTTTTTTTTAACTAATTTATTTTATTATATTATTAATTGCAAAAATTATCCGTACTTGAAAAAACTACTCTATCCTTACACTTAGTGGCAAGTAAATGTCGCAATTCATTCCTTTGCTTATTAATTGCAACAAAAGATACCGAATGAATAACACAACTTCTCCGAGCATTTTCTTTAGCCATCCTCATAGCGAAAAGAATAGTCATCATCTCTAGAACTAAGGGATCACCGATATCTTTGTGTAAACAAACTTTTTTCCCATGCAACCACAATAAATCTTTTTTTCCCCCTTCTTTGGCCCCCAAAACTTTGCAATTAAAGTATTAATTTCTTTGGGTAATGTTTTAGGAATTTTGAGGAATGAGAAGGTTTAGAGTGGAATGGCAGACCACTACTGTTTTAATCAAATCACCTTACCTGCAACCGAAAGCAATTTCTCTTGCCAGTGCCATAACTTGGAATTGATTCTATCTTTGATTTGATTGAAGGTATGCAATCCCAAATATTTGTCTATCCCATCAATATTTGTGATAGATATTAGACTACCTAGTTGCACCTTGACATCATAAGGAGTGTTAGATGAAAAGAAGAGTGACGATCCGAAACATCTTGTTAAATCGAACGGTTATATTTAGAATATCGAGTTGGATTGGACTGAACCGAAGTCAGTTTGAATCATTTAAATTATGAATGAGATATGAAGGATTTAAATGTATTAATAAATAAAATAAGATCTAATTGAAGTAAATTATAAAGTTGAAGCATCAATTAGGTAACATGTCAAATTCCAAACTTTAAAGTGGATAATTATCATGTAAATTTAGTATGAAAGACAAAAGCTATTCGAAGCTTCTGCCTTCTATCTTCAAACTTCATTGCTCTCATCCGATCTTTACTTTCTTACTTCCTGATTTGATTTTCATCAGCATTAACATTGTATAATAATCAACTTATTGAGTACAAGAGCCATATAGTAAGTTGTTTAATTTATCATCCTTCGTTATTTAAGTTAAAAAAAAAAAAAAGAAAGATTATAAGCTCTGTGATTTATAGGAGAGAATAGCTCAAAGGGAAAGGAGAAGGAAGGGAAAAGTTGAAGCTACAAACTTTGATTGAGTTAGATTACTCAAAACTTATTATTTATGTATGTTATGCATAATTTGTGTGTTTGCTTTTAAATTGAAAGATTGATGTGTTGCGAAGTATATATGTTGCATATTGAATTGATATGTTTTAGGAAAAGGGATTTGTTTGTGTTGAGAATTGGAATTATATGTTGAAACAGGTAATTTGCAAAAACAGGGTGTAACAACCCTATAACTATATGTGTCATTTAAATAAATTATTTTTTTTTATCATACATATTACATGCTATATGTCAATCTCTATAACTTTTTAAATAACCATTACATGCTTCATTTATAATTTACAAATTATATAACTGTATTCAAATAACAACAAATTATAATATTATAATTACATAATATTCGATATGGAATTAATATTAAAACTCTATATGTAATGCAAAATGAAGGAGAGAGGCTTTAGACTTCAGCTGACCAATCCGTGCAAAATGATTATGAAACTGACAGCGTTAGTTGCAAATCATGAATATGAAATCATAAAATTGCAATTTGGTGAATCGCATACTCCGCAAGTATAAATTAAAACAATTTAAACATAATAATAAATCACAATTCTATGATAATAACCAAAATACATCAATACACATATGTTTATGTCATATGATTCCATTTGACTTGCGTTGTGACCCATCAAGCCAAGTACTGCTCCAGGAATTTCGTATATCAAATGACAAGTGGCTAGTCAGTAGTAAAATCAATTATGACCTAAGGCCCGTATGGCTGACTAATGATAAGATTCTGTATGACCCAAAGGTCCATTTATAAATCATATATTGACATGTATGTCCCATCTGTAAAATTCGCAAATATTGGTCATGATGGTCACAACTCCTTTATTAAGTCCTGTGTGAATACATTTGTATGACATATGTATAATCACTACAATAACCACTATAATTCAATGACCAGATTTTGTTACCAGTTCAAAGAATTAATCATCATATAGTAAATCTCAATAAATTCATTGGTCGAGCTTCAATTATAACTCGTGTATAATAAAGTGCAAAGATTAAAAATTTATTATCTTTTACATATTAATCATATTATTAAATAATTATATTTCATTTGAATTTAAACTTATAACATATGTAACTATATTAAAATAATTATCTATGCCATTTATATTTAATTTCAAGTTCACTTTATCATGTACTAATTATATTTAATAGTATCTATAACAATTTAACTCAATTAGTTCAATTTATAAAAATAAATTTAAAATTAAACCAAAATAGACTCAATAGAATAACTTTTAAGTTTCTTGGAGTTCAATTTAAGTCTGGCAATGAGTTCAGGGGTCAATTTGCAATTTATAGGATTCAAATTTAAGCAAAGGGACCTAATTGAAAGAAATTAAAAGTTCTGCAGAGCTTATTTGTAAGCGCGCCAGAACTTTAAGGACGAAAATATAATTTGCCAGAACTTGAATCCAAATGGACTCAATTGAAAACAATTACAAGTTCTCTAGAAGGACTAAATTACATAAACTTATAAACTTTGAGGACTAATATGTAATTTTACAAAATTCATGTACTTAGAAAAAAATTCCTCAAAATGCAACCTAACCGGCAATTTTGAGTCATCTTCTTCCTCGTTCCTTTTGCAACCTGATACTCTTCAATGGTTTCGAGGCGAAAATTCACTCTATTCCGGCCTCCTCTTGACTCTAGCGGCTTTGTGGGCTGCAGTCAGACCTTTCTTGATGGCCAATGGACCGCCATGCATAGTGTTTCCCTCTTTTTCTTTCTCTTTTTCTTTCTTCTTCCCTGTTTTCTGTTTGCTTCTATTTTCTTCACTTTCTAGTTTCGTTTCCACTCTTTTCTTCTTCCTATTCTATTCTTGAACATCAATAGACATCCAGGAATCATTTGAGCTTTCTTCTTTTCTATTTTTTTTCTTTTTCTTTTCTTTTCTTCCTCTCTGTTTTTCTTTTTAGTTCAAGCCATGTTCTTCTTTTGCTTCTGTTTACTCACTCCCTTCTGCCTCTTTTTTAGTTTATCATGATCCTTGTTTCAATTCCCAATCTAAATTCCTTTACACCTCCTACTTCTTATTTTAAATTCAAGTTTTCATAAATATTCATCTTTTATTTATTTCTGTTTTCCTTATCCAAGTTTTCCCTTTCTGTTTTCCTTTATAAGTATATATATTGATTATATATAAGTTGCATATTTTTCCCTTTTATTTCACTTCCATTTTCCCTTTCTAAACCTTAAGATGCATCAATATAATGAACAAACTTTGTCACCTTCCTCGCCGCTTTCACCAATTGCATCTGCTATAACAGAAAATATTAGAAATTTAGATAAAGAAATAAACATGATTAAAAAAGAAATTAAATTTGATGAAGATCAATCATGAAACCTAAAAATCTAGAGAAATTAAGTATGATAGTTAAAGAAAATAGTTTTAAAAAATTAAAGGATGAATATTTTAATTTCGTGAAAGAAAATGAAATTAAAATTAAATTTTTCAAGTGGTTTGAAATAATAAAATCAAAAAATATTAGCCCGAATAAAACAAATGAGTGGAGAATTGAAGATAAGTATATTCATGCTGAGCACCATCTACTGATGACAAGTACAATGATTCGTATGGAAAATAAAATAGAATTATCACCATACAAAGTTATAAAAGAGAATGACCCGCATAGAAAAATATAAGCACAAAATAATTTTTGTAACGCTCACTTAAATACCATAGGAAAACAATTGACTAGAATATAGTAAAGCTCATAAAAAATTAGAAATAATAGAAACGGATAAAAATTAAAATCTTATGTTTTTAAACCTTACCAAATTTCCCAGAAAGGACAAAGTGAATTAAGATCTAAAGATATTGATTTTACAAAAACTATTAGAACTCAACTCAGTAAAATAGAGTTAACCTCTGAATCTACAAAACATGTAGCCCAGGATTCGGCTCAATCAAAAGCTATAAACAACATAGACCAAAAGTCGGATTCTAGTACAGAAACTGAAGCAGAACCAAGGAGTGTAGACAGAGATGACCTAAAAACTTTTAACTTAAATCCAATTAGCCATAACCAGTCAATAATCCTTAGAGTTAATGCACCACCTGACCTTAGAATAATTGATAAACCCAACGTATTATCACAATATAAATATAATGCTTCCTCAGTTTATGAATGAAATATAAATGACCTTTCGGAATATAACATACTTAATCTTTTACAACAGATGACTATGACAGCTAACGCCTACAGAACCCGAACTGAAACTTCTAATAAAACTATAGCTGAACTTGTAATTGCTGGATTCACTGGTCAATTAAAAAGATGGTGAGATTATCACCTTATTGAACAACAACACTCGAATATATTAAATGCAATAAAAAATTTTGAATCAGGAGAACCAATATTAGATGACTATGGCAACCCTATCTAGGATGCAGTGTCAACATTAATCTTAACTATATTGTTATACTTCATAGGAGATCCTACACATTTAAAAGATAAAAATGCTGAATTATTAAGTAATTTTTGATGTAAAAAATTAAGTGATTTTCAATTTTATAAAACGACCTTTTTAACTCATATAATGCTGAAGGAAGATTCAAATCAACCATTTTGGAAAGAAAAATTTTTAGCAGGACTTCTTTTTTTCTTAGGAGAAAAGGTTAGAAGTAGTATAAAACAAGAATATGGAAATCCAATATATTATGAATTACTAACCTATGGTCAGTTGATTAACATAATTCAAAAAGAAGGTCTAAAAATTTTTCAAGATATAAAACTAAAAAAATCCTTACAATATGAAATGAATAAAACTAAGAAAGAGCTAGGATTCTTTTGTGAATAATTTGATTATAATATAACAAGTAAATATAAAGACTGCAAAGGACTATGTTCACTAAAATCGAATTATAAAAAATCATACAAAAAATATCATAAGAAAAATTATAAAATAACAGAAAGTAAAGATGACTTCTACAAAAGAAAAAACCTCAATATAAAAGGAACTTTAATAAAAACCAAAAGACTCACTCAAATTTTAGGAATTTAACATATTACAATTGTGGCAAAAAAAAAAGAAATACCTCCAAATTTTGCAAATTTAATAAAAAATTAAATGAATTAAATTTAGATAATAAGATAATAAATAAAATTCAAGAATTATATCTATTAACAGATTCTGAAATTAGTTCAAAAGAAAAATTTCAAATATATGAGTTACAAGATGATTCTTCATCAGATACCAAAACCATAAACGTTTTGACAAAAGAACAAGAGTCTTTATTAGAACTAATAAAACATATAGATGATAATAAAACTAAAGAGACATTCCTTAAAAAATTATTAGAAAGTTTTGAAGAAAAGTCTAAACCAAAGACACTGCCAAATACATCTAAAGAAACATATGATATAACTACTATACTAAATAAGAACAAACAGGTCACCTGTAAACCAAGCATAAATGATTTATAAAAAGAAATGAAAGAAATAAAAAATAAATAAAATTATTAAAAATAAAACAAAATGCTGACTATGAGTTATTGAGAAATTTGATAGAAAAAAAAATAAAGGTATTAGTTTAGAAGACTATTCTAAAGAAAAGGAGCATAATTATAATAAAATAAATAAAATTGTCAAAACGTTTGATGAAAACTTTATATTTTTACTACAAGAAATAACCTTTAGAAAATATTTAATTCTGGTAAAATTAAAATTCTCTAAAAATTATTTTATACAATGTATAGCGTTGTTTGATACTCGAGCAGACTTAAATTGTTTGAAACGAGACTTAATTCCTAAGAGGTTTTGGAAAAAAAAAAAACTAATGAAAAATTATCAACTCCAAATCAATCTAGTTTAAAAATTTTGGGAAAAACAGAAGGATCAATAGTAAACAAAAACTTTGAATTAAAAAAAGTTTTTATTTTATTTAAACAAATTAATCATATGGTTATACTAGAAACACCATTTATAAATCTCATAACCCCTTATTCCGTATAAGAATATAGAATTGAATTTAAAATAAATAAAAGGCCAGTTAATTTTCTATTTCTAAAAAAACCGAAACAAAAGAATTTGAATTTACTTAAAGCACATTCTATTCAACAAGTAGAAATTAATGCATTAATCAGATCAAAAACTAAAATTTTAAAGAACTTAACAAATAGTTTCTAGCTAAAACGCATAAAAGACCAACTAAATAAAGATTATATAAAACAAAAAATAGAACAATTAGAAAATCAAATTAATAATGAACTCTGTGCAAAGCTACCTAATGCTTTTTGGAACAAGAAATAATATTTAATTGATCTTCCTTATGAAGAAGGATTTGATGAAAAAACCATTACCACTAAAGTTAGACCTATCCAAATGAGTCCAGAATTAATTGAATATTGTAAAAAAGAAATTCATGATTTAGAAAGTAAAAAACTTATCTTTAGATCTGAAGCTCTTGGTCTTGTGCTGCCTTTTATGTAAATAAGACTTCTGAGATAGAAAGAGGAGCACCTAGATTGGTAATAAATTATAAGTCTCTTAATAAAACCTTAAAATGGATAAGGTATCCAATCCCTAATAAAAAAGATTTATTAAATAAACCTTGTGATAGATATAAAACCGCATTTACTATCCCATTTCGGCAATACGAATTGAATGTAATGTCTTTCGGATTAAAAAATGCACCCTCCGAGTTTCAAGAATTATGAATGGTATTTTTTATCCTTATACACATTTTTGTATACTGTATATTGATGATGTATTAATTTTCAGTAAAACACTAGAAGACCATTTTAAACATTTAAAAACTTTTTTTATGGTCGTTAAAAGAAATGGTTTAGTTCTTAGTAAAACAAAAATAAGTCTATTTCAAACAAAGGTCCGATTTTTAGGGCATTATATTGAGCAAGGGATTACCTAGCCCATTGAGAGAAATCTAACCTTTAGTGATAAGTTCCCAGACCAAATAACCAATAAAACTTAACTCTAAAGGTTTTTTGGATGTTTAAATTATGTTATGGATTTTTATCCAAATTTAAATTGACTAATAAAGCCTCTCCGTGATAGACTAAAGAAAAATCCAGGTCCAAGAACGAATGAACAAACATAAATCATAAAATATATTAAATCTATGGTTAAAACTATTCCTTATTTGCATATTCCTGACCCAACAGTCCTTAAAATAGTTGAAATTGATGCATCGGACATAGGTTATAGAGGTATTTTAAAACAACTAGTAAACAACAAGGAAAATATAGTCCAATTTACATTAGGATATTGGAATCAGACCTAATTAAATTACTCTACTATTAAAAAAGAAATGTTGAGTATTGTAGTTTGTATAAACAAGTTTCAATCTGATTTATTAAATCGAAAGTTTTTAATTCGAATTGATTATAAATCTGCAAAGAATGTTTTGCAAAAAGATGTTAAAAACTAAACAAATTTTTGCTAGATGGCTAGCTATTTTAAGTTTGTTTGATTTTGAAATAGAATTTATCAAAGGAGAAAATAATAGTATTCTTGATTTTTTAACATGGGAATTTTTACAGAACAATGGTAAAGAAGAAGAACAAAAAAAAGATAGAATCTAATTCCCCTAAAAACTTGTCAGACCATTCTGATGCTATTACCAAAGCCTTTAAAAACTCCACTACTGAAAGTAAAAAGAGTGAAGAAATAAAATAATGGGCCTCCCAGCTGGCCTAAAGCCTTGACGTGATAAAAGCTCTTCAACAAATTACTCAAGCAGAGCTTTCGGATATGATTTCTCAATCTATTATAAAATCTGAGACAGAAGTTTCTTCCTCTCAAAAAACACCGTCTCAACCTATTTACAAAAATCCCGAGATGACAATTACACCTAAAACCCTATCTCAAATTTTTCCTGTAAATTTTCCTTATAAAAAGGCACAATGGATCAACAAATCCTTTTTTAATGTTGAGAGATTATTGAAACAGGTTTTAACCATCCTGATCCTTAGCAAATTATAAAAGAAATTTATCCGCCAAATTGGTTTCTTGAACCAAAGGATTTAACTAAAACTCAAGAATACTATGCTAATATTCTTGAAGAAACTGGTTCTGTAAAAATAAAACATAATTTTGATAAAAATGGACAGACCATCATGTACTTTTCAATCCAGATCAAAAGGATCATTCATCCTTTTGACTGGTCTAAATCCCTATATAGCCCAATCTCATTTAAAAATTTAAAACACCATTACCCAACTTTTTCCTACTTTGATTACATCGAAGCATGGGAGAAGGTCTTTTCAATTCAAAACTCAAATTATGCTCACTTATGGTTGGTATATTTTGATGTTAATATCAATACCTCTAAAATCCTGTATTGGTTTATTAACTGGTGCACCATCATGGTAATTTGAATCAGATCCTTTCTGAAAAAACCCTTTTAGCCTACCAGACTATGGCCCAATTAGCGGCAACTAAAAACCTAGAAGAATTCCAGGTCTTTTGCCTTCAATTCTTAGGATCTACTTCTCCCAAAAACAGTGAACTCGACCCATCAGAGATAAAGCTTATAAAATCGAAAGAGTCCAGGTCCTTAGAGTCTAGTTCAAAAGGTCAGTCTAAAAAAATCCAAAAAACCTAAGAGCCCTGAGTCATCCTCTACATCGTATTCGGATTCATCATCCGACACTGATTATGCACAAGAAAACGAAGACGATTGTTATCACATACTCCCACCAATAAGAAAGAAAATAAAAGATAAAAGTAAAAAGAGAAAGAGAAAAAGATAAAAGTAAAAGTAAAAAGGAGAAAAAGAGAAAAGGAAAAGAAAGAAAAAGAGTCCTCTTCAGCACCATCGGACTCTTCGTCTGAATAAGGTAGAAGGAACCCTATTCCTTCAATTAAAAAAAAAGTAAAAACCGAAAAAATTATGTCGGTAGGAAAAGACACAAAGCTACAGTATAATTCTGTCGACGGACAGAAACATGTGATGCTACAGTAAAAAGATCCCGACAAGTTACTATTTGCTACAGTGAAATTCAGAATGAATAGTATCCTACTACAGTAAAAGCATATGAAGCTATAGGAATGAATAATGAAACTACAAGGAAAACCTGCCAATAAAAGGAAGAAGGCAATCCCTCCAGAGGACACTATTTTTCTCTACACCTTCTTCTCTCCTTCAATTCTCCCTTTGTTCTGTACTCCTTAGATTTTGAAGTTACTTTGTTGCAGTTTGGCTTGACTAAGAATTTCTTGTAAGTCTTTTGAAATTCCTTTTAATTTTAATAATTGTTCCTTTTTATTTTACTTTCTTTATGCTTATAATTTAAGTTTGTTAAAAGACTTACAAGAAATTCTTATTCAAGCCAAACTGCAACAAAGTAACTTCAAAATCTAAAGAGTATTTTATAGAACAAAAGGAGAATTCAAGGAGAGAATAAGGTGTAGAGAAAAACTGTGTCCTCTGGAGGGATTGCCTTCTTCCTTTTATAGGCAAGTTTTTCCTGTAGCTCCATTATTCATTCATGTAGCTTCACATGCTTTTACTATAGTAGGATACTATTCATTCTGAATTTCACTATAGCAAATAGTAACTTGTCGGAATCTTTTTATTGTAGCATCACATGTTTCTGTCCGCCAACAGAATTATACTATAGCTTTGTGTATTTTCCTATTGACATAATTTTTTTGATTTTTTTTTTTATTTTAATTGAAGGAATAAGGTTCCTTCTGCCTTATTCAAAGAAAGAGTTCGATGGTGCTGAAGAAGACTCTTTTTTTCTTTTTCTTTCTTTCTTTTCCTTTTCTCTTTTTTACTTTTATCTTTTTTCTTTTTCTCTTTCTCTTTTTTACTTTATCTTTTGTTTTCTTTCTTATTGGTGAGAGTATGTGATAACAATCGTCTTCGTTTTCTTGTGCATAATTAGTGTCGGATGAGGAATCCGAGGACTATGTAAAGGATGACTCAGGACTCTTAGGTTTTTTAGATTTTTTAAACTGAGCTTTTGAACTGGACTCTGAGGAACTGGACTCTTTCAATTTTATAAGCCGTATCTCTGATGGACCAGGTTCACTGTTTTTAGAGAAGTAGATCCTAAGAATTGAAGCAAAGGGCCTGGAATTCTTCTGCTTTTTTAGTTGCCGCTAATTAGGCTATAGTTTAGGCATTTTGTGAGCCAAAAGGCATGATTTTATCATTTATTAAACAGGTTCTATAAGAATCACGGTTTCTTTTTACTATCCATTGCCTTACTATAGTTTCAGTAGTGGAGTTTTTAAAGAACGTCCACCATTTAATTTTTTGCTTTTTTAGTATGGCAGGAATAGTAATTCCAGGAACTGTAGAAATCTCATAATACCATTGATATATCCAAAGGATGAAAAAATTCATACAAAAAGAAAAGTAAAGAAGGAAATTGTTTTTCATATTGGTTGGGGTTATAATTGGTTTTATAAGTCTGGTAGGCTAAAAGGGCTTCTTTAGAAAGGATCTGATTCGAATTACCATGATGATGCCACCAGTTAATAAACCAATACAGGATTTTAAAGGTATTGACATTAACATCAAAATATACCAACCATGAGTTAGTATACTTTGAGTTTTGAATTGAAAATACCTTCTCCCATGCTTCGACGTAATCAAAGTAGGAAAAAGTTGGGTAATGGTGTTTTAAAGTTTTAAATGAGACTGGGCTATTTAGGGATTTAGACCAGTCAAAAGAATGAATTATCCTTTTAATCTGAATTGAAGAGTACATGATGGTTTGTCCATTTTTATCAACATTATGTTTTATTTTTAGAGAACCAATTTCTTCAATAATATTAGCATAGTATTGTTGAGTTTTAGTTAAATCATTTGGTTCAAGAAACCAATTTGGTGGATAACTTTCTTTTATAATTTGCTAAGGATCAGGATGGTTAAAACCAGTTTCAATAATCATCTCAACATTAAAAACAGATTTGTCGATCCATTGTGCCTTTTTATAAGAAAAATTTACAGGAAAAATTTGAGTTTAGGTGTAATTGCCATCTCGGGATTTTTATAAATAGGTTGAGACAGTGTTTTTTGAGAGGAAGAAGCTTCTGTCTCAGATTTTATAATAGATTGAGAAAACATATCTGAAAGCTCTGCTTGAGTCATTTGTTGAAGAGTTTTTATCACGTCAGGGCTTTGGGCCAGCTAGGAGACCCATTGTTTTATTTGTTCACTCTTTTTACTTTCAGTAGTAAGGTTTTTAGAGGCTTTGGTTATAGAATCAAAATGGTTTGACAAGTTTTTAGGGGAATTAGATTTCATCTTTTCTTTGTTCTTCTTCTTTACCATTGTTTTGTAAGAATTCCCGTGTTAAAAAATCAGAAATACTATTATTTTCTCCATTGATAAATTCTAATCAAAATCAAACAAACTTAAAATAGCTTGCTATCTAGCTAAAATATATTTAAAGGCAAAGTTTTTAACATCTTTTTGTGAAACATCCTTTGTAGATTTACAATCTATTCGAATTAAAAACTTTTGATTTAATAAATCAGATTGAACAATACTCAACATTTCTTTTTTAATATTGAAGTAATTTAATTGGGTCTGATTCTAATGTCTTGATGTAAATTAGACTATATTTTCCTTGTTGTTTACTAGTTTTTTTAAAATGTCTCCATAATCTATGTTCTATGCATCAGTTTAACTATTTTAAGGGCTGTTGGGTCAGAAATATATAAACAAGGAATAGTTTTAACCATGCATTTAATATGTTTTATGATTTTTGTTTGTTCATTCGTCCTTGGACTTGGATTTTTCTTTAGTCTATCATGGAGAGGTTTTATTAGCCGATTTAAATTTGGATAAAAATCCATAACATACTTTAAACATCCAAGAAACCTTTGGAATTGGGTTTTATTGGTTATTTTGGTCTGAGAACTTATCATTTAGATTTCTCTTAATGGACTGGATAATCCCTTGTTCAATATAATACCTTAAAAATCGAACATTTGTTTGAAATAGACTTGTTTTTATTTTACTAAGAACTAAAACATTTCTTTTAACGACCATAAAAAATATTTTTAAATGTTTAAAATGATCTTCTAGTATTTTAATGAAAATTAATACATCATCAATATACACTATACAAAAATGTGTATAAGGATAAAAAATATCATTCATAATTCTTTGAAATTCGAATGGTGCATTTTTTAATCCGAAAGACATTACATTCCATTCGTATTATCCAAATAAAACAGTAAATACGTTTTATATCTATCACAAGATTTTATTTGAATTTGCGAAAATTTAGATTTCATATCAAACTTACTAAAAAATATTTGCATTATAAAGTCTATTTATTAAATCTTTTTTATTAGGAATTGGATAACTTATCCATTTTAAGGCTTTATTAATAGGTTTATAATTTATTACGAATCTAGGTGCTCCTCTTTCTATCTCAGAAGCCTTATTTACATAAAAGGCAGCACAAGACCAAGAGTTTCTAAATTTAAAGATAAGTTTTTTACTTTTTAAATCATGAATTTCTTTTTTACAATATTCAATTAATTCTGAACTCATTTGGATAGGTCTAGCTTTAGAGGTAATGGTTTTTTCATCACATCTTTCTTCATAAAGAAGATCAATTAGATGTTTTTTCCTATTCCAAAAAGCATTAGGCAGCTCTGCACAGAGTTCATTATTAATTTGATTTTCTAATTGTTCTATTTTTTGTTTTATATAATCTTTATTTAGTTGGTCTTTTATGCTTTTTAGCGGGAAACTATTTGTTAAGTTCTTTAAAGTTTCAGTTTTCGGTTTGATTAATGCATTAATTTCTGCTTGTTGAATAGAATGTGCTTTAAGTAAATTCAATTTCTTTTGTTTCGGTTTTTCTAGAAATAGAACAATAACTGGCCTTTTATTTATTTTAAATTCAATTCTATCTTTTTTACAGAATAAGGGGTTATGAGATTTATAAATGGGTGTTCCTAGTATAACTATATGATTAATTTGTTTAGATAAAATAAATACTATTTTTAATTCAAAGTTTTTGTTTACTATTGATCCTTCTGTTTTTCCAAAATTTTTAAACAGGATTGATTTGTAGTTAATAATTTTTCATTAGTTTTTTTCCAAAACCTTTTAGGAATTAAGTCTAGCTTCAAACAATTTAGGTTAGCACCAGTATCAAACAACACTATACATTATATAAAATAATTTTCAGAAAATTTTAATTTTACCAGAATTAAATATTTTCTAGAGGTTATTTCTTGTAGTAAAAATATAAAGTTTTTGATCATACATTTTGACAATTGTTATATCATATTTTTTTAGATGTATCTTTGGTTTAGGTTTTTCTTCTAAACTTTCTAATAATTTTTTAAGGAATGTCTCTTTAGTTTTATTATTTTCTATATGTTTTATTAGTTCTAATAAAGACTCTTGTTTTTTTGTCAAAACGTACATGGTTTTGGTATCTGATGAAGAATAATCTTGTACATCTATTTGAAATTTTTCTTTTGAACTAATTTCGAATCTGTTAATAGATATAATTCTTGAATTTTATTTATTATCTCATTATCTTTTTTACCTCAATTGTAACATGTTAAATTCCAAAAATTTGACTGAATTTTTTTGTTTTTATTAAAGTTCATTTTATACTGAGACTTTTTTCTTTTGTAGAAGTCATCTTTATTTTCTTTTATTTTATAATTTTTTTTACGAGATTTTTTGTATGATTTTTTATAATTCGGTTTTACTGAACATAGTCCTTTACAGTCTTTATATTTACTTGTTATATTATAATCAAATTGTTCACAAAAGGATCCTAACTCTTTCTTAGTTTTATTCATTTCATATTTTAAGAATTTTTGTAGTTTTATATCTTGAAAAAATTTTAGACCTTCTTTTTGAATTATGCTAATTAACTGACCATAGGTTAGTAATTCATAAGGTATTAGATTTCCATATTCTTGTTTTATACTACTTCTAACCTTTTCTCCTAAGAGAAAAAAGGAAGTCCTATTAAAAAATTTTCTTTTCAAAAGGGTTGATTTGAATCTTCTCTCAGTATTATACGAGTTAAAAATGTCATTTTATAAAATTGAAAATCACTTATGAAGTATAACGATATAGTTAAGATTAATGTTGACACTACATCCTGGATAGGGTTGCCATGTCATCTCATATTGGTTCTCCTGATTCAAAAGTTTTTATTGCATTTAATATATCCGAGTGTTATTGTTCAATTATCATTTTATCAGAAGTTTCAGTTTGGGTTCTGTAGGCATTAGCTGCCATAGTCCTCTATTGTAAAAGATTAAGTATTTTATATTCATAAACTGAGGAAGCATTATACTTATATTGGGATAATACGTTAGGTCTATCAATAGTTCTAAGGTTAGGTGGTGCACTAACTCTGGGAATTATTGACTGGTTATGGCTAATTGGATTTATTTTAAAAGTTTGTAGGTCATCTATGTCTATACTACTTGTAACTATTTCAGTGTCTGTACTACAATCCGAGTTTTGGTCTTTGTTGTTTATAGCTTTTGATTGAGCTAAATCCTAGGCTACATGTTTTATAGATTTAGAAGTTAACTCTATTTACTGAGTTGAATTCTAATAACTTTCATAAATCCAATATCTTTAGGTCTTAATTCATTTTGTCCTTCCTGAGAAATTTGGTAAGACTTAAAAACATAAGATTTTAATTTTTTATCTGTTTCTATTATTTCTAATTTTTTATGAGCTTTAATGTTTTGCTCTATTCTAGTTAATTGTTTTCCTATGGTATTTAAGTGAGTGTTACAAAAATTATTTCACGCTAATATTTTTTTATGTGGGTCGTTCTCTTTTATAATTTTGTATGGTGATAATTCTATTTTATTTTCCATATGAATCATTGTACTTGTCATCAGTGGAGGGTGCTCAGCATGCATATACTTATCTTCAATTCTCCACTCATTTGTTTTATTCCGGGCTAATATTTTTTGATTTTATTATTTCAAACTACTAGAAAAATTTTATTTTAATTTCATTTTCTTTCACGAAATTAAAGTATTCATCCTTTAATTTTTCATAATTATTTTCTTTAACTATCATACTTAATTTCTCTAAATTTTTAAGTTTCGTGATTTCATCATAAAATTGATCTTCATCAAATTTAATTTCTTTTTTAATCATGTTTATTTTTTTATCTAAATTTCTAATATTTTCTGTTATAGCGGATGTAGTTGGTGAAAGTGGCAGGAAAGGTGATAAAGTTTGTTCATTATATTAATGCATCCTAGGGTTTGGGTCTAAAGGACCTAGTTCTTAATTATAAATGGGATGTGGTACATTGGAATTCCTTCCATCTTAAAGGTTTTAAAATGTTGGTTATTACTACATTCTGGTATGTCAAATTTAGAGAACCTGGACATAACTAATGTTCTTAATATAGGTTTAGGATCTAATTTTTTATTCGAAAGTTTTCTATCTTTCGCAAATATTGAGGAAGCAGTTTCAGAATAATTATTACTTAAAGGACGATTAAATTTTAAAAAAACTTTGTCATTTTCATATTGCTCAATTTTACTGAAATTTATATTTGGTTGTAATACTTATTCAGGATGTTCCAGCGGTGTAACAACATTATCAAAAACCCATTCATTTGGAAAGTAATATTTTTCCATTGTATAGTCCTAAGAATCATAATATTTGGTTTTGTTAAATCAGCTTGTAAATAATTTTTTTCACCTTTTAGATTACGTTCTAGCTTATATTTAATTTTACTAAAAGCAGTAATCATAATTTTATAATGTAGTTTATAAATTAATGCAATAGGTATAGATCCTAGTAACATTTTATAATTATGTGTTTTTACCTCTAAAATAACACTTTCTGCTACACCTTCATCATGTAAAGATATAGTCATATCTGGGTGAGCTTTAAACTCGATTGGTTCTTTACTAAAATTGGTTTCAACAGATCCTAAAAGGGAATCATGAAAATCTTTGTCTTTCGTCTCTTACGACGACTAATATGCTTGTATCTAAACCTTCTTTTGTTAGAGGTTTTATGCCTACTTGTAGTAGACCTATATGTATGAAATTATATTTTTTATTTTTATGCATTTAAAGGGTTTTAAAAGATAATATTCTAATTCTTTTAAAAGGTCTACCAATCGGAATCTCTTTTTTCAAATTTTATAACATAATTAGTCTTAAAAATATTAAATTTTGTTATTTTATAAATTTGTTGTCTATCTATTCTTCGGATTTCCTAATCATTTAATGTCTTTTTAAAATCTTTTATTACTACTTCATTTTTATTAATGACTTTTTTATTACTTGATAATTTCTAAACTTTCAGATTTGGATGTGCCAACAGATTTATAAAAAAAATTCCATATTTAACAACTATAAGATAATTCCTTCACATACTCTATAATAAGATAATTCCTTCACATACTCTAGTAACCCGATAAAGTTAGTTGAAACGAATTTTCTGACGTCATCGTAAAAAAAAAAAAAATACTGATTCCAACACAAAAGTATCTTTACTACATTTATTTCCACTTTGTTTAACTTTATATCTATTTCTGTTTAATTATTCTTGCTACCGACATTTTATCAATCGCGTTGAGTAAAGTCCTAAACGTACACTCCTTTACGTATATTGATTATTTACAAGTCTTACAACTCAAGTAATTCATATAATTTAAATTTAAATTCAATTTTATAAATATTCATTTTAAAATGACTCGCGCTACTGACATTTAATCGGTCGTGACAAATAGAAACTCTAGTGGACACTCTCGTTTACTTGTGCCAAAAATTTAACAAATCCAAAAAATTTAAACCATTCATAAAATTTTTAATATAAATCTTATAACATTCATATATATATATAGTTACTTAGCAACTAAGAAATCTTTCATTTATCTTGTATCAAAATACTTATGCAATATAAATCGTAAAAATGCATTATACCTAAAAGTGACGATATGTTTGACGTATGATATGAGTTAGGGATGTCACACGGGGTATTTGCTGTCAAAAGGTCGTGCCCGCTACACTATGCATAGCAACTTAGATAATTTTCGCATTCCATCTAGGGATTTCTAGAATGAGTACAGAGCTCACGCCTGCATTCCATCTAGGGATTTCCAGGCCGCGGCCCGCCGGGCCACGGTTCAAGGCAGTATCGAACCGTAACCGGCCCGCTGAACTGGCGGTTCGACGGACCGGCGTTAACCGGCGGTTCAGGTTAACCGGCGGTTCAATTTTGGGCTATAAACCGGCGGTTTTTGGAGGTTAAACCGGCGATTTTTTTTAAATTTTAACGGTTAACTGGCGGTTCGATTCAACAAACCCGCCGGTTCAATCACGGTTCACGGGCTCAAACGGTTCCGGTTCCAAAAATTATCAAACCTGAACCGGCCAGTCCTTCGACCGGTTCAGGTTATGGTTTTTACGGTTCCGGGCTTTGGACGGTTTGGGCCGGTTCAGGCAGATCGGCCGGGCCGAACCGGCCCATGGCCTTGTCTAGGCTCCGTCCTTTATCTTCAAGAGGCTCCATTTCCCTTTCCTCCACATCGTTCATCCCTTCAAGAGTAATATTACTATTGGTGGTCTAAACTCTAAGTTTCCTCTAGTAGTGACAGGTGTAGATGGAATGACCCATGCCACATGCAATAAATATGGATTCTGTTGTAAGAATAAATAAAAAAGCCCATTAATCTACTCTAAGGTGTATGCTTGGCTAGTGACTATTGGCTTTGTGGAAGTCACGGTTAAGGCATAGGTCATTAACTACTGAGGAGTGGCGACATAGGAGGTCAACGTTTCTGCAGTAAGTGGAAACAAAGGACCTCACAAGAAGCCCTGAAGGGGAAAGAAAGTAGAGAACGATGGAATGTTGCTCTTACAGGTTGAGTGGATGTTACAATGTCAATGGGTGGTCGAATTGGAGTAGAGGGTATGTGTAGTTGTGAACTTGTTTTTGGCTATTGCTTTCTTGTCTATATGGTAGGATCCATTGGTAAGCGTGTTTTGCGACCTGAAGGTTTTTGTTTGAAGCGACCTAATCAGATCCAGGCTCACTGCATCATCTTGTGAGTAGCTTAGGACGTCAGGCTGACCTTAGCACCTTTTTATAGCTGAGTTCAACGAGATTTTTGCATTTTAAGTTAGTCGTTTGTGAGGTACCATATGTCCCTCTAAAGAGTTCCTTGCTTTTGGGTTTACGAGATCTTTAGGTCCCAGGCGTGTTCAAAGCAATTATGAAGTTAGGCAAGCCCAAACGTCCCATAGCATTTGTGCAGGTCGCATAACGAAGGTTCACGACCTGAAAGGTGTAGTCAAGCATGTTCTTTAGTCAACTTGGAGGAAGATAGAAGTTAATGATCTATTCAATTGACCTAGAGTGAGGTTTCCTGGGTTATCGACCTAGATATGCAACCTAGGTCTCTCATGTTCAATAGATGTCCTACACTTATTTTCTTTTGAAACTCCAACCAAAGCAATATGAGTGAGTTGTAACTTTTAATTTTACATGATTCATCTTTTTATATTTTTCATGATCTTTTGTTGGCTTGCTACCTTTAATTGTGGCAATCTATCAATGGTGTGAAACTTAGAGGAAATTGTGAAATCGATACCTTGAAAAGTCTCCTCCTCCAAAAAATAAATGGCGAAAAGTATTTACTTGTGTTGGATGATGTTTGGAATGAAGACTATGAAAGATGGTTTCGCTTTAGAGATTTATTGATTTGATGGGGAAATAGAAGCAAAATAATAGTGACCATGCATCTTAAAAATGTTGCTGAGGGGATTAGATCCCTGAGGATTAAATATCAAAGGTAGTTCATCATCATTGTCGGGGATCATTTCTCCAAATGGATAGAGGTAGAAGCGGTATCAACCATCACAACTGCGAGTGTAGTAGCTTTTATAGAGGAAAACATCTTGCACAGGTACAATGCTCCAAACTTCATAATCACCGATAATAACACGTAATTCGAAAGTCAAGAATTCAAAGACCTTTGCAACAAACACGGAATAACTCAAAAGTTTACCTCTATGGCATACCCACAAACGAATAGACAAACAGAAGTGTTGACCCATAAAATATTATAAAATTCCAAGACCCATTAACATATGGTTCTAGATGTTGTCATGGCCGAGTTGGCCCGCTAGGCCCACCTGGCTCGGCCGTGGAAAAAACGGTCCGGTTCGGTCCGCCCCTGAACCGGAACCGAAAACGTTCGGTCGGCGGTCCAGTTCATGTTTAACGAAATTTCGAACCGTAACCGTTATAAACCGTGAACTGTTCTCGAACCGCCGATTAACCGCTCCCAAACTGCTGGTTAACCGCGAACCACCAATTAACCGCCCCCGAACTGCCCATTAACCGCGAACCGCTGGTTCACCGGCCCGTTAGCCCACCCCCAAACCGTGGCTTGGCGGGCCGCGGTCCGGAACCGGCCCGTGGCCACCTCTATATGGTCCCAACTGCATTTTAGCAACCTAATAGGCTTACCCATTACAAAATTGTATAGATAGGAGACTTCCCCTCTATAAATGCAATCAATCACATTTATTACACTCATTAACTCTCTCCTTTATTACTTGAACAACACTAGTGCGGGGTTCAGGACCAAGCTCTTCTTAAAAAATGTACATTACATTAATTTAAGCTTACACTAAAATGACACCCAGCATGAATGTACTAAAAAAATGTACTCGTTCAGTTTTTAACATTAGTCTTCAACAAAAATAAGGATCATGTCTCCATATTTATGCGCATAACAGAATCTATGTTGTAATTGCTCCTACAATCTGAGTCATGCTGATAGAAGCATGAAACATGTTTTGCAAAATCTAGACTTTCAATGGGACAATTGCAAATGATGTGAAAGAATTCAATTTAATTGAATATAATCAATGGAAAAAATCATGTGCCTGTTTGTCAACAGAATGTTATAGGTTGGGATTTCAACTTATAAAATGAATTGTTTTCTTACAAAATCATGGCACTAATGCAAATCAAACACGATGGCAGAACACCTCTTATGTACTTATTTCTAATCCCACTTTATGGCCATCCCTCAAATTGAGAATTCAAGGAGATGATCGCAAATGGAAGATCCCAATGCTCTAGTGACTAGGTAAGCTAATTCATAAAAGTCCACCAGAAATTCCAAAGTTATGCCAAAAATGGAGTATAAAATAAATACCTGCGAATTCATTAACTGCAAATACTCTAAATAGATTGTTCAACTGCCAAATGAGCTCTAGTGCATCAACAGCCTGAAAAAGGTTGATAAACACTGATCAAATATAAGTTTGTCAAGATGAAAATCAAGTTCAGGAAATTTATTCTGCCACAGAAGGAAACATATTAGTCTCATTTTTTGCTTTTCATTCCATTTTGTTGTCATTATTTGATCTCGAGCACATTTGTGAAAGAATTCAATGTTACAGAATTACCACGAGCTTGTCAAACTTCATCTCCAAAATAAGATGACGTACAACTTCATAAACTACCCCCTAAAACACAGTGAACTACCCCATGGCAGAAATTGATTTATTCATCCTCAAGAGATAAACGTCCCCATCAACAATGCATTTTAATTGCAGATGGAAACATTACATTGAAGAAAAAGATTAATGTACACATGTTGCAATCATTTTCCCCCATAACTCAGTTTTCCTATGATTAGTACTTGAGCAATAAAAAAGTTACTTCAATGAGTACCTTCCTAAAGCCTCTTAACAATTTCTTCATTTACGCGATCATAGTAAGTCATTCTTCGAATACAAGTTAGAGCCTCATCAAAGTTCTGGCTTTGAAAAGCATTTGCAAATGAATCAGACCATTGCTGCAATTTTTCTCTCATCTGCATAGACAACAGAAAAAAGGACGTTGGTTTTATTGCTGCATGCACATTTGTATAGAAATGGAAGCTTGAAGAATTTAACATGTCTGAATTCAAATCTTTAAAATAATCATGATGATCAATTAATTAAAATGGCTTGTAGAATTTCAACAAGTGTCTGAAATATATCTACCAGGAAATAATTATAGTAACAGTCAGCACACTATAATGTAGAAAATATAAACAGGATGTCCTGCAGATTTTCTCAAACAAAATTAAGAAAATAGTAATGCAGAACCCCAGTCTGAGCCTTTTAGTTGCATAATTGAAATTTTCAATCCCCCAATCCACAAGTTACACAGTTCATTATCATTTGCAGCATATGCTCCAAGAAAGAGCCAAACCTGAGATTGAATATTAGTTAAAGCCTCAGAGTTTGGCGCCTCTTCAACAGCTTCTCTTATTTCCATAATCTGCATATTCAAAAAATAAAGTATTACATTTTTTCCTTATTTTAGGAACAGGAAAAGATAAGTGAAAAATCTACAGATATTTAGCCCATGGAGTCCTTGATCTCATGCATCAGCAAGAGATCAAAGCAAGTCAATTCACTCAAAAAAAAAAAAAAAAAAATTGATGAGTTAAAATGACTATAAAATGACCAATTGGGTCTTCAACAACAGTTTCATCCATTAGCTCAACAGCAATAAGAAGAAATTCTTGGAGAATAGTAAAGGATTAGACAAAAAGGAAAAGCAATCTCGTTATTCTACTTTAACCACTACACCAACCCAGCTATACTGCTAAATGCACCACCACCATCGACACAACAGCCAAAAGCTCACAAATACCTATTTACCTTGTTCAATTATATATGACAATTTTGATAATCTAGAAAGATAAATTTCTATTCCAAAATCCAGCAATGTGTGCTCTAAAGGAAAAATGCAAAACAATGAACAAAAGAGACATCTGACTGATGACTTGATAGTTTTGGAAAGGGAAAAAAAAGTTGAACAAAACTAGGATCTGCATAGTAGCTAATTTCTTAAGTAAATTTTATTTAGAGGCAAGCCAAATCAAATTCTTATAATTTACCTCAGCTAACAACTGTGGCTCTGAAATGGTTTCTTCTTCATCGACGTCAACTCCTTCCAGCTTTAGCTGAAAAAAAAAAGATCGTATGGATAAAGTAACTAATACAACTAGTTAATTAGGAGGAAGTGAAAAAAAAGGCATTGATAGATTATGTAATCAAGAAAGTCCATCAAGAAGTCCACGAAGTAGCAGATTCCATAGAGAAGAGTGAATTACTAACTGTATTCAAAACTACAAAGGACCATTGCTTTTCTTGTCTGTTTTAACCTTTCCTTACCATCTTCCTAGTACCTCTGGCCATCCATTTACATTTTTCACCTAATTAAGCAAATTCCAAGGATGGTCATAGTCCACGTCAATGAAACTCATTAAATCAAAAGAGGTTAAACCTAAGCCAGTGTTCCAGCAGTTCTGCAGAGTCAAATATTTAATTGAAGAGAAGAAAAGACAAACATGGAAGTTACCCATACTGAAAAAGGTTCAAAATAAGAATTAATGGACCATGTAATCTTTCACTCAACTAGTAATTTAACAAAAACAATAATACACACAGAATAAGAAGAGATGTTTTTACAATATATATTGCCCGCAACCGAGGATTGCTAAGAGTTCTGTACGCATCAATAACCCGTGCAGACTGCTCAGCGGCAAAATCTCTCTCTTTCTGAAGCAAAAAGAAAACATGACGAACAAATCAAATTTAGAAAAGAAATAAAGAAAATAAATTAATCTTTTATAAATAAATATTGGATTGAACCTGAGATTTTGAATGAACTAAATCAGGATGCAACTTTTTCTGCCAGTTTTTATATTTACCTTCCAGATTCTCGTCCTTTATTTCATACTTCTTATCCCTGTCATCATTAAATTAACAACAATATTCTTTTTAATTGACAACAGAATTTGGGAAAGAGAAAAGGTAAAATCTTTACAGTCCAAAAATCTGGAAGTAATCAGTAGACTGATCAACAGGCTGGATGGCTCTGCACGACTCGCAAACCAGAAACGGAGACAATTGCGGCTGTGCATTGCAGCGCCAGCAAGTAGCATTAACTTTGTTAGCTGACTCAGAGCACAAGTTTTTCACGGTAAATTTTAGAGGGTTCCCGAGAAAGTGGAATTTACTTGTGCTAATGAAATCCCTAGAACTTATGCCGTTGAAGTTGGAAGAGTAGATTTCTGCCGTGGAGAAAGAACGATACAACACGAAATCACATGCCGTCAAAGGAAGAGCTTTGCGTCGGAGAATTGCAGAGAGAGGTGACCACAGCTCCCTTCTTCTCAACATTTTGTTGCGTTTTCAACCTAAATGAATAAAGTTGAAGGAGAAAGTACCCAAACTTATTTCAGCGCCTGCAATTTAATTGAAGGAGGGAGTTATGCACAATGAACCCAATCTTTGAACTATTAAACAAATGAAGAAATAGCGATTACCTGGTTTCAGAAAGGGATTTTTGTGTCCCCACCTTTTTCAAGAAATACGTTTTTTCTGTCGTTCCCCGAAATCTCTTTCCTCTGTTCTTTTTTAATCACCTTTCTGGATTTTCCTGGTTTTTCTTTTTTCCTTTCAATACCGCCTGAAGAAAAAACTCACGACTAAAACGCACCGTTTTGGCTTGTAATGTTTGAATTGACGTCGTTAGAATGATAATTGCAAGTAGGGGAGATGCTTGGAAGACCAAAACCGATTACTGAACTAATTGGGTTAATCAACATAAACAACTCATCAGTTACCACCACCATTACTGATTCACAGAGAGAGTCACAGAAATACAACAAAAAAGAAAGTCAAAAGCCTAAATTATTATTATCAACCTCAGAAACCATGCACACAACAGGCCTGAAGTGACGAGAGGTGATTAATTACCAAAATAATACTCAAATTTAATTGGTGGATATCAAATAGATATAACGCTAACATTAAAATACAAAACAAGTTGTTTTGCAATTTGTAATTGCGAAAGCACACCAATTTCGCATCAGTTAATTAGACAGTAGAGCATGATTAATTAACGTTAACCACGTCATTAACGTTCTAAACCAACGAGAAAGAAACATGTAACAAAATTAGTAGTGGAGTCTAATTTTGCAAATAAAAATTGCGAATGAGAGAGGACACGTGTCAGCTAGCAAGTTTCACAATCTTAATATGCGAAACATGATGTCCAAGTAATGTTGGACACGTGTCAACCTCAATTGTTTCACAAAGAAAACTGAGGGGTTTCGCATTTTAAGATTGCGAAACATGTTAGTCCAATTAATGTTGGACACGTGTCAACCTCAATTGTTTCATAAAGAGAACTTGCAAAAGAGGGATTTCGCATTTTAAGATTACGAAAGCATGCTTTCACAAATTGTACAGAAAAGTGGCGTGGAAAATCAAAATTTTCCAAAAAAAAATTCTAAACAATTGAGATTTCTGACGAGTGGAGTCTAATTTCAACGGTGTCAAAGCAATATTCGACATTTGAGACAGAAGTAAGTAACATTTACCGTGTTTCATTTTATTTAATTTGTTAATTTTTAATTTTAAATATCCATAATGTAAAATATTAGATACTAGAATGATGGGTGTCCAATCCACCATAAAAAAATCTGACAAAACAAATTTGTAAAAAGGGTGAGAAAGGTCGAACCCTAGCGACTAGTTTGCCGCAAATAACCAGATTTGAAATTAAAAATAAATAAAGTAAAGAGTGGATTAAAAATCGAAAAGAAATTAATTAACTGAAAAATTAAAATAAGCGACAGAATTTAATAATAACTGAAACAATAAGAAACGAATTCAGTTAAGGCCTATCGTGGCGCGAAGTTCGATTCGATTGATCATTGATTTTAGAATGGTTTCTTAATTCATATTACAGATAGGTTATAACCAGAAAGAACGTCGACCCAACCAATTCTACCGTAATAATAGGCTGATAAGATACAATCTAATAACAACCCTTAATTATCTAGTAATCCTAAATACGACGAAAGATTTAACCGTTAATTGCATTAAAAACTAGTAGAACTCTACTTAGACTAACAGAAACTACGGGCATTCATTTAAATCTGATTATATTCTTTCTTAACATAAACCAAAAGGTTCTACCTAATCAGATTATATTAATTACTACTCTATCAATCTAACCAAACAATTACGGATTTGATTCAATCGAATAACTATGAAAATTGCTATCAAACAAACAACTGGCCCTGTTAATTCATTTAATAGAATTTTGCTAGGAGATATATTTTCCCAATAAATCACAGAAAAAATATAAATGCAATATAGATTAAAAAATTCAATTAAGTTCAATAATCTCACAATCGAAATCAAACTTCTACTTTGGTTTACGCCTTAACTGAACAAAGAGAATTAGTCATGCATGGCTATGACAGAAAACATGATGAAGAAAAAGAATAAATTGCGAAAATCAGCAGTCTTCAAAGTAAATTTCGTAACCCTAAGTGAGATGGCCAGTGTGTATAGAAACTACTAAAATTGACTTAAATACATCCCAAAAGATAGGGTCAACTAATATAATAATAGGACATACTAAAATTAATAATAAATCGACTATTCTGGCTTTAAAACGCGCAGAATTAATCCTTGAGATGTTTTGGTCCAGCAGCCCTTTAAAACAAATTGGTCTCTCATTTTCCGCTTAGTCTCGCCCATTGCATTCCGAAAAATTCAATAGATTCAATATTTTAATTTTGCTCCCTTTCGCTCCATTCACTCCAAATCCAATTTTTCCTAGTACAAAAATAATAAATTAACTAAAATCACATTTTTAAGCACAAATAACGCAAAATTAACACAAAAATAGCAATAAAAACAAGTTGGGTTTGCATGTTATCAAATATCCCCACACTTATTCCATGCTTGTCCTCAAGCATGACTTAGAACTTGAAATCTAATCCATATAGGAGACCACAGCTTCACAACGAAACTCAATTCACATATGCAAAAACCGCAATCAACGCAACATCGCAATTGGATACCAAACCGTCAAAATCATCCCATCATCGTGAACTCAATCGAAAAAGGTTACACTAAAAATTCTTAAAGCACTTAAGCACACATACGAAGTTTGAATCAACAAATGTTTTATTGAACAATAATTTAAGCATATAAAATACATATTCATAGTTTCAAGAAAATCAATTAATAAACAACCATAACTCTCCTCACAATTCCCTCTCTACTAATGTAGGACAATTCTCAAACCAAGGATGTCTTTTATATGGGTTAGGCTAGGATAATGGTTACAAATGAAAATGATAATGTAAGGCTAGAGAATAATAAGAAAATAAGTCTTTACATTTAACTGTAATAGAGCGATGCACAATATAGTTACCTTTAGTGTTTTGGTGGCGATTAATGCAACTCTCAACAAAGAAACAATAATAAATAAGAATTACAACTCTACAAAGAAAATTGCAGCTCTTTTTGTTTTTGTTTTTATGCTGCTTCTTTTTTTTTCTTTATTATTTTTTTTATTTCTTTTTTTTATATATATATTTTTTCTTTTTTTTATATATATTTTTGTAACGATGAAGAAGAGACATTTGCAAACTCAACAGCAGCCTAAAAGCTTAAAAAGATTTTTGTGCTGAAGTTTTGCACTTAATATAACTTCATCATTTTTTTTTGAAAAGGAAACTAAGATTTATACAATTAATTACAAATCACACAAGCAATATAGAGTATTTATTCCCAAAGACTAAACTCAAAAATAATAATATTAGCAAAAATGCATTTTATGCCAAATTTTAATAACTTACATATGCATGCTCAATAATAATCAAAAAGACAAATTTTCTTGTTCAAGGGTGGTAGACAAAGGGCTTTTTGGGTTATATGGTTATATTGTGGGCTACGAAAGAATTTGGAAGTACACATTCAGCATAATTTGTAGGCTAGAAGGGGTAAAAAGAACGGTAACGTAAAGGTGGAAAAACTTAAAAGGGATTAATGAATCGGCCAAAGAACGCCTAGATCATTTCCAAAGTTAAGACTCTCCTAGGATTTCACCTCAAGGGAACGTAGAAGAAAGTTCTAATGTTCGGAAGCTATTCTAAATTTTTGCTTCAAAAAGTGCTCTAAAAAACACATGTCGAAAGAAACTAAGTTTTGAAAGACTAATTTTAGAATTCAAAGTGTAAACAATTTAAATCGAGACACACGAGTGCAATAACGGTCTATTTCAAGTATGGTTTCCGCTCGCTAAGTCTTATCGTCTTAGGTTCTCACAACGGACAAACCAAGTTCTAAAGCAAAGTTCTCCTCTCTAGACTTCCTAAGAGTTCTAAATCATGTTTAAAAACACAAATAAACTCAATTGAGTAATCTCAAAATCACCCCAACACATCCAAGATACAAAAATATTACTCAAAAATTAACACAGGATAAGTGCCTAAGTAACTCAACTAATTTAGCCTAAAAGTCTCAAGTTTTTATAATAAAAAAAATTAAGTATATGGCAGCAATAAGAATACTCAGAAAATGTTATCAAATGCCATAACTAAAAGTGTAAAAACTTGACAATAAGGAACTATGAGCCATAGCAATAAAACGACCAACAGTAAGCTCAAAAATCTCAACAAAAAGACCAAATTTAAATCTCCTCCCCACACTTATATCACACATTGTCCTCAATGCGGACAATATAATCGAACAATCAAAGGAAGCTCACAAGCAACGAAATTAAAAAGAGTGAGAGTAGTGGGTACTGCCCTGTTTTTGTTCCGAAAATTCTGTAAATGGACGTCCCCACACTTGCTTACTTGCCTACATTTGCTTAATGAGTTGCTACCTTACTTTCTTTAGCAGTTGTTGATGTGCTGCAGTATTGTAGGTGTTGGTTTGGGAGTGGATCTAGCTCGGACCAGATTGTCAGGTTAGGGACGACACTGTTCACTGTAATTTTTTTTATTTTTATTTTTGAAAAATTAAGGAAAAATAAAGAAAATTCAGATAAAGAAAAAAAAAACTAAGCAGAAACTAAATGCTGGGTTGCCTCCCAGTGAGCGCTTGATTTTAACGTCTCTGGCTAGACGTTTCCGAGCGAGCTCATCAACTGCACTCTCCCGGTTCTTCGAGCTTCAAATTCTCCGATTGAGTAACACTAAGACCTTCATAAAATGGTTTCAATCGATGACCATTCACCTCAAAAAATTTATTGGTCTCTAGACTTTGAATTTCCACAGCTTCTTCATACTTCATATTGCAACACTCAATAGCCCAAAATGCTCAGTGCTCCACTTTGACAGGCAAATGACATGGTTTGCTGTAAACTAGGCGATAAGGTGACATTCCAATCGGAGTCTTAACTAGTTATTCAAACAGTATTGATAACTTTTCAGACCTAGTCATTCAAAAAGACAATAAACAATAAAGTTAACTAGTCCCCAGCAACGACACCAAAATTTGATGGGTGTTGAATCCACCAAAAATAAAATCTGCTCTTCCTACAAAACAAATTTGTAAATAGGGTGAGAATGGTCGAACCCTAGGGACTAGCTTGCCGCAAATAACCAGATTTGAAATTAAAAATAAATAAAGTAAAGAGTGGATTAAAAATCGAAAAGAAATTAATTAACTGAAAAATTAAAATAAGCGACAGAATTTAATAACAACTGAAACAATAAGAAACAAATTCAGTTAAGGCATATTGCGGCGCGAAGTTCGATTCGATTGATCATTGATTTTAGAATGGTTTCTTAATTCATATTACAGATAGATTATAGTCAGGAAGAACGTCGACCCAACCAATTCTACCGTAATAATAGGTTGCTAAGATACGATCTAATAACAACCCCTAATTAACTAGTAATCCTAGTACGACGAAAGATTTAACCGTTAATTGCATTGAAAACTAGTAGAACCCTACCAGACTAACAGAAACTACGAGCATCCATTTACATCTGATTATATTCTTCCTTAACATAACCCAAAAGGTTCTACCCAATCAAATTACATTAATTATTACTCTATCAATTTAACCAAACAATTACGGATTTGATTCAATCGAATAGCTATGTAAATTGCTATCAAACAAACAAACAACGGGCCCTGTTAATTCATTCAATAGAATTTCGCTAGGTCTTATATTTTCCCAATAAATCACAGAAAGAATATAAATGCAATATAGATTAAGAAATTCAATTAAGTTCAATAATCTCACAATCGAAATCAAACTTCTACTTTGGTTTACGCCTTAACTGAACAAAGAGAATTAGCCACGCATGGTTACGTCAGAAAACATGATGAAGAAGAAGAAAAGATTGCGAAAAACAGCTGTCTTCAAAGTAAATTTTGTAACCCTAAGTGAGATGGCCAGAAGTGTGTATAGAAAGTCCTAAAACTGACTTAAATACATCCCGAAAGGTAGAGTCAACTAATATAATAATAAGACCCACTAAAATTAATAATAAATCGACTGTTCCGGCTTTCAAACGCGCAGAATTAATCCTTGAGATGTTTTAGGCCAGCAGCCCTTTTAAAACAAATTGGTCTCCCGTTTTCCGCTTAGTCTCGCTGTTGACGCTCAATTTTTGCCCAAAATTCAAAAATGAAAAATATCAAACAGTAAACATATTTTTAGCTCGACGAATTCCTAAATTTCCGAATTTCCCGATCAACTTTTGTTTGTTTGAAAATGACCCAAAATTCTCCTTCTTCCTTAAATTTTCTTCAAAAAAAAAACTAGTAATTAAATACGTATATTTGTTTTCGCTAGATTAATTAATTTTTGTCAAATTGAGTAAATATTTTTATATTTATTTATTTTAATTTTTAATTAAAAATTTTATTTTAAGTTGTGTTATATTTTGAATTTATTTTAAAGAATAGGAAAAAAAAAGGAAAAGAAAAGATTTAATTCTGAATCGAACCAAACTGGTTCGGTTCGGAATTAAATTGGTTTAATTTAAAGAGCTTTGAATTAATTTAAGTTAAACAAAACAAAACAAAAAAAAAAGAAAAGAGGAGAGGCGGACGAGAAACAGAGAGGGCAGAAACGAGGAGCGACGAAGCTCGTCGAAGCTCAACTGGACGAGGACTCGACCAGCATCCACAAGCTTCTGAACGAAGCTTCCTTCGACAAAGTCAGGAAAGTCTGACTAAGAAAGAGACAGAAAGAGGCTCAACGTCAGACTGACGAAGAAAATGCCAAGCGTAGGCGTTCGTAGAGACGGCTCCCGCTAGACGACTACGTGGTCGATCCAAGGCCAAAGAGGCGTTCCTTGGTGAGCACGGACGAAGAGGATAAGAGGGAGAAGAGGCTTCAATCAAGGAGGGGGAAGTTCGAGTGGAGGGAGCTTCGGAAAAAATTTGTAAGCTTACATGCTTTTGGGATTCTGTGATTTGAATCAAAAATTAGGGATTTCTTCCTTTCTGTAATCAATTGGACTTCCTACTTCGAAACCTATCCGAAGTTAGGGATCCATTGAATTTTTCTTTTACAATTTTAGAAGTTTTTATATTGAGAAAATTGAATTTGTAAAGAATATTAAAAATCTGCGGAAGAGGAGACTGTTCCTGTAAAGAAATTTCAGTTGAAAATTAATTCGAGGGCCTGAAGTTGAAGGTACCCTTTAGCTTCACTTCTGTTTATATTTTCGTTTCGCAATGAAATTATTGGTTTGGGAACCTGATTGAGCATGAGATATAACTGAATTCCTCTCTGTTTTCTATTTCGTTCATGTCTGTTGCTCATCGGTAGTCTTCTTTTGTCTATTCAGTTTGCTCTTCGGTGGATTTTAAGTGATAAATGTGATTTG
>CANUEY010059033.1:0-13995 GCA_948099555.1 Croton setiger | reverse complement strand
CACCCCAAAACTTATATTTCTCTTCAATTTCACCCAATTTCACTTAATTCACTAAAATCAACTTAATTTCTAATCAATTCTTAATTTCTACTCACATCAAAATTAAAAATCGACCACTAAAACAAATTAATTTTAATAAATTAAGGGAAAAAAACCTCAACGTTTTGAAGTATTTTTAATTTTTCTTGGAATATTTGAATTTTCTTAAAATTGGCAATTTAAAAGAGAATTTTTCCATTAAAAACCTCTTTCTCTTTTAAAGGAAAACAAAAGAAATTTTGAGAATTTTATTTTAAAACATGAGAGATTAAAATATTTTGAAGAATCAACAAACCAAATCGAGGAGGATTCTGGATATCTCGAGCGTAGAGCATTGATCATCATCGGTATTTTTTAGGGGCAAAAATCAAGCGTCAACACTCCTATGCTAAATTCAACAGAATGATCAGCGAAATCATCATTTAAGTTTTGTGTACTTACCTCGAGTGGATCAAACGTAGAACCAACATCTTCATTTGGTGACTGTACTAAATCTAGAGGCATCTTAGTGGTATTGCCTACTGGCTCTGTTGGGACTATTTTAGGCCACACTCGACTTGACACCTAACTTAGTGGGTCACTCTTATTCTCCCCCTAATAGCTATATTGGGTGGAATAATAAAACTCAGTCTCAAGGAAATTACAATCCATCATTGTACATACTCGGTTTGTAGATGGGTTATAACAACGATATCCCTTTTGATGAACTCCATATCCTACAAATACATATTTGACTGCACATGGATCTAATTTAGTTCGATCAGACTTAGGTTTATGAATATAGACTGAGCATCCAAAAATTTATAGTTTAAGGGTCAACATAGAGGGAACACTAACATGCTGTGAAAGTTCCTGGATGGGGGTTTTAAACCCGATGGGTTTAGTTGGAAGACGGTTAAGAAGGTAAATAGAGGTTGCTACCGCCTCAGGCCAAAAAAAGGTAGGAACATGAGATTCAATCATAATTGAACGAGTCATTTCAAGAATAATTCAATTTTTTCGTTCAGCGACTCAATTTCGTTGAGGGTTATATGGACACGAGGTTTGATGAATCATACATCGGTCTCTAAAAAATTTTGCATAGTGGAATTTATAAACTCTCATCTATTATCAGATCTAAGTATTTGAACCTTTTTATGATACTGTGTTTGAATCATTTCATAGAAGGCAATAAATTTAGAAGCAACCTTTGATTTATTTTTAAGAAAGTAAACTCATGTCATTCGTGAACAGTCATCTATAAACCATAAAAAATATTTAACTCAGTATTATTCATGCAAGAACCAAAATTTGGGGCAGGGCCCCACACATCAAAATAAATTAAGGAAAAAATGGTTTTTGTTCTAGTGTTTGAAGGTTAATACGACTGTCTATGACTCTTAGACAAAATACAAGTTTCACAAGAAAAAAATTGTTTCTGGGAAAATATTGTAGGAAATAACATAAGGAGATACTCTTGTGACGGATGTCCCAACCGTCGGTGTCACAACCATTGTTGCCTACTAACAGTCCCATGAGTCAGCGTTGCAGTTCCATGGTAAACCACCTCATCAACATAATATAATCCTTCATGCTCAGTGCCACGCCCAATCAGCTTCCTCGATTGAATATCTTGTAGCAGACAAAAATTTGGATACATTAATACCATGAAATTTAGTTCTCTAGTAACATGATTTATAAATAATAATTTGCATGATAATTTGGAACATAAAGACAATTTTTCAATTTAAGCATTGGTGTGATTTCTACACATCTAGCTCCACAAACTGCGGAAAAATCACCATTAGCATTTTGAATAACTATCCTAGTTGTGTTTGACTGTTTAGTTATGTCCTTTTGATCGTATGTCATTGTATCCGTGGCACCAACTTCTGTTTTTTCCAATCGGTCCAATTTTTAGGTTTACATTCGATTTAGCTCTTTCTGCATCATCATCACATCTTCCGGATTGATTAAGGTCTAAGTTATAAATAGAAGGTCTGTTCTGTAAAAGTCCCCTCCTTTATAACCTTCAATTTCGGTCCTAGGAGACGCGCCGCGTCCCTTCCTATTTTGCTCTTCTTCTGGCATTTCACATTTCCTCTCCTTGTGCTAGGGTTACAGAATACTAACCCTAGGTTAGATGTCTTACCGCCGCTTCCTACTTCTCTTTCTGTTTCACTGTTTTCTGTGCCTGTGGCCCTCGTTCCGAAGCCAACGCTTCGGTTGCCGTTGGTACCCATAGATTCTCAAGACTCTTCTCTTCTGCCTTGTCTTTGGTTAGATCTTCACCCTTCTGGATATCCAATTAGTTCAAAGCATTCTTCTTTTCTGTGGCGAAACTTCCCATAGTGGGAACACTTGATCTTATTCATGTTACCACCGCTGCCGCCGCATGCTGATGATGAAACCCGGGTGCTTTTTCCAAACCCTGAGTATGGTTGGGTGGCGTAACCAGTACCAATCATTTTTATTTGAGTGTTCCCAGCCACCGCTTTGTTGCCTAGAGGCTTGGCACTCAGTCTAGCCCTGATCCCTGAGGCTGATGTCGAAGATGGCCCGCTGTACTGAAGCTTAGATCCATGATGAGTCTTCTATCCCTTTCTTTTTGAATGACATTGAAAGCTTTTTCTGGTGTGGGCTTTGGATCGTTTTTTTAGTAGATCTCTCTTCTCAGAATCAAACTCATCCCCTACTCTTGTGAGAAATTGGTAAAGTTTTGACTCTGATCTCAGTTTGTTGAATATTTCTATAGGTTGCATTTCATTGGGTTTGGTTGTCTGGTTTCAATCTCTCTCCAAATCTGCTAGAGGTTATTGAAATACTGCTCTATGTTGTCTTCTCCTCTTTTCATATTGTTTACTTTAACTGTGAGATCATAAATCTGAAAGCCCTCTTGTCTTTTGCTGTAAGTGTTCCAGAGACCATTCCATAGGTCTCTGGCTGTTGGGTATTCACAGTAATTGGCGACTAGGTCGCGTTCCATATTATCAAATATCCAGGATCATACCATTAAATCTGTTTGCTCCCACTGTGTATATTTTACAGTTCCTTTTTTAGGTGCAATTAGAACTCCAGTGCTATGGCTTAGCTTCTCTCTGCCTCCGATGACCATTCTCATCAGACGTGCCCAAATGGAGTAATTATTTTATCCCAATTTTTCATAAGAACTACAAGATAAATGATTGATTGTTGTTGTTTGGTCTGTGATGGCAGGTTTTGAAGGAGAGCTGCTAGTTGAGCCGCCAACATCTCTGTGAGGTTGGTTCTTGGCCAGAGCTCAGACTCCTAACATCTGATTTTGCCATTATCTCATAACAGAATAGGTGCTCTGGTAGATGATGAAACTGAGATTAAATCAATCTAAATTGATTGACAAACCAGATCTGATACCATGAAGAAACAAATCATAAAGAATTGAAGAAATTGAAGAGAGATTTTGAAAAATTGTCTTGTATTTTTTTCTTTGTATTGTATATGTATTAATATGTATACTATTATCCTATTTGTGTACGGAATGGATTCATATCCTATCTGTATACGAAATGAATTCCTAATACAATTAGTATAAAGTATTATACTAGTAATTGGACTATAATTCTAATTAAGTTATTATTGAATTTTTCCTGATTTCTTTTAAAATAAAAATCATTGAAATTTGATACACATATTATTTTTATTTCTTTAAACAATTTTATTTTAAATATTTTTAATTATCTTATTAAATCCAAAATAATGATTCACATTAATTCTAATTTTTAATATAATATGCATACAGAAAACCTTGATACACATTAACGTTTGGGATGTGTATCGTTGATTTTAGAGAAAATAATAGAAACAAATTGATAAAAAAATCTTTCTAAAGAGAAAACAAATACATAAATGTTAATAGATATTTTTATTTGATTAATTTATTTAATAAGTCTTTAAAATTTTTATTTTATTGTCACACAATTTTTTAATCAATTGACTACTATTAAATGTTAAATAAGGAAAATTTCATTATTAATTTTTATGGTGATACCAAATTTAAATTTTGAAATTGAATTAATAATTTATTTAAAGGAAAACTAATCAAAATAACTAATAAATTAAATTAGAGTTTAATTAATAATAATACATTTCATATTAGTTTTTTAATTTGGCCAAAACATCATCATCATTATTATTATTATTATTATTATTATTATTATTATTATTATTATTATTATTATTATTATTATTATTATTATTATTATTATTATATAATAACAAAGATGAATAAATTATAAATTTAAATATTATAGTAAACGTCAAATAAAATTTTTTTTATATTATAGTATTAATTTGACCTATATTTTCATTATTATGCAATTTTAATTATTCATCTATTTATGGATATTCACTTACTAAGTGAGAGTTACTTTTAAGTTAAAAAGGGATATTTTTTTTTTTTTGAATGGAATATGAAAAAGGGAATTATTTCTTATTCATTTTCAGACTTATTTCAAATCGAGTAAGAGTTAAATGAGGGAAAAACTTTTCAAATAAAATGCTTATTAAGAATATCAGTTGTTTAGGGGAAAATTTTCCAGAAGGCTTATTAAGAATAAAAGTTTATTAAGGGAAAATTTTCCAAATAAGAAACTTATTAATTGAAAGGTACTTATTTAATAATTTTCATATTATTACACTTTTTAGATTTTTTTTTATTTTTCTATTTATATATAACTAATTAGTATTTTACTCGTACGATGCACGGTGCTATTTTTATAAGGTAATGTAAGTATTGCTCTTTGTTAAATACAAAAGAAAAAAAAATCAATATTGAGTTCAGATGAAATAAAAAAAAAAAACTATTTGATTGACCTCAAATTTGTTTAATTATAAAAAATTCAATATTAGTCTTCTCCATTATCTATTTATTTTAATGAATATTCATACCCGTTTAAATTTTTAATACCCGCATTTATGTTAAACTCGCAATAAATGCGTCGAATTTTTTTATAACATTTTTATATTACATAAATGAAAAATAAAAATTAGGGTTCTTATTAAAGAAAAATCATGATGCACGTCTTTCTCTAGATATTACTGAAAGAAATTTTGCAATTGTATTTTTATATTATATAAATAAATATAAAAATTAGGATTTTTATTAAAAAAAATCATAATGCACATCTTTCTCTAGATATTAGTGATTTATGAAGGCTATTCACTGTTTCATAATTTGAAAATTCAATCCAACTCGTATTCACAATGAATATTAGTTTTAACACTCATATCATATTCGCTAAATAAATATTCAAACCTTGCTATATGTATTTTCATATGTAATCAATTGGCGGAGTTGATCATAGAATAACTAAAGCTTATACCAAAATAAGCTCATAAAACTTCTATAAAAATAAAGTTACAGAAAATTTTAAGGGTAAGATTTGATTAATATTCATTAAATAATTCATTAATAATTAAATTATTAATTTTTTTTGAAAAAAAAAATATATTCTTTCTGACATATTTTTGTTTTTAAATTTCATAAATAACTTAATTACATTACATATATATTTATTATACATTAAGTGAGTTGAATTTGTATTTATTAAGGTGAATTGGATTTGCATTCATTTAAAAAATAGGATTATATAATTTTGATTATATTACACATAAATATTTAATGTTTCTAAAAAATAAATTTAGTTTTATCTTTGAGATGACAGGTTATAGTGATCTCCATACCAAAACGTTACACATCTTCAACATGTTTTCTTCCTTTTCAAAAATGTGGCGTGTAATTTTTAAAATTTTTAATTAATATACTAAAAATCTCATTCAATGATTTTAGTACCCTGATTAGGATATAAAAAAAATCTCATTTGATGGTTATTTTTTAAAATTGTTAAATTTTAATATTGAAAAAAATTGAAAGATTTAAATATTAAATTATTATCTGAATGGTAAACTTCCATCCTAATGTATATTTTCTATTAATTTTAGGCTGCCTTTTATTTTTTCTAACACAATGGAGAGAAGACCATTTCAATATTTATTTTTTTAATTAAGTTTTACATTTTAATCATATTTAAAATCAGAAATTTAATAATGGTAAGAAGAATAATGTATTAAAAAGCATTTAATGTAAACACAAATAAATGTATAGTAATGTAGCCCAAAATCTCATTATTATATAGATAGATAGATTTATATATAATATAGACTACATAGATAGATACATTTATTAAGTGACATTTAGTTTTAAGGTGAACTAGAAAAGTGCATATCATATTATGGAAAATAAATAAAAATTTAATTCTCTTTCAGAAAAAAATGAAAATTTAATTTGAAATGTAACATTCCTAATTATCCAAATACTATGATTACAAATTTACAATTATATATAGTTTGTAATCTTAATATTGTGTGCACTAACTACTTTACACTATCTTCATGAATCTTGAATAGGACCAGTGTCACTTTATATTATTCTTCTTCTAGCATGCTATGATCTGTTTCAAAAGCAAATAAATACCAGAATATATGGTTAGTGGAACTTTAATTGTTACACTCATTTGACTAATAATTACATAAAATATTTTGACAATAATAATTACATAAAGTATGAAAAGGGCATATACGTGTAAATACATTTAGTTATGCATGACTAAGAACATGGCATATGTGTTCAGCTTTCCTATAAATAGGAGTGAGATGAGAATAAAAATAAGGGCATAAATTGAATGAGAGGATAGATTGGGGAGTTCTGTCGCAGGAAAGATGGTGCTTCTTCTCTGTAGCAACCTCTTTCCTCGATAGAACTTCCCTCTAAACTCTAACCATCCTTGCAATTTCTGTTACATATTTTGGTAATTCCCTCTCTCTCTCTTTAATGCTTACCTATCATATCTTGCATTTCATATTCCTCACTTTATCAAGCTATACCCTCCATTATTCAATAAGTTTTTTTTATTGTATTAGGATTAGAATTTCTGAACTCAAGTCAGACAGATGCTATCACTCTAACCATTTGAGTTAGAGATAATTTGCTTATTAAATTTTAATTTTGAATGATGAATTTAGAAGTTGGGTCTCATTCAATAAGTCAGAACTAGTCTACGTTGAACTCATTTGATTTACCCAATGCTTATTTGCAGATTTATAGACATTCATTTTCATTATTGAGCCATTTTGATATTATTTCCTTCATACATGAAAAGTTAAAACTATTGTTTTAACTAGCAAACTAGCTATTACTTTGTGTAACAGTTTTTATCAATTTGAACCAAACAGGTTATTAAAAATATAAACTTAAACAGATTTTCATATTTATGAATACAAACCTTGAATTCCTCATGAATAGTTGATGCTAATGCATCACTTAATATCTGTTTTTTTTTTTCCTTAATTGAGTTTTCATTTACCTAACAAATAAAGCAGTCTTATTTTTTTAATAAAAAAAATAATAACACTGATAAATAAAATGAAAATACCTCTTGTGAAATAGAAAATATTAATAAAAAAATAATATTCTTTTAAAAATTAATAAATTTTGAATCGTTAAAGAAAAAATATAATATAAAAATGCAAAAGGACTACATTAAGCAAGATAATCGTGGAGAGCATCTCAGATTTTAGTGAATATGTTAAATAATAATATAGAAATATGAATGTTTATGTTGTTAGATGCGAGGTTGTAAACCTATAATTTTGAGAATATATCTTCAATCCATTTATTTTTGAATTTTATTACATTCATTTTTAATGAGGAATCAATGAGTTGGAGACAATTCTTTTTTTTTTTAAGAAAAAAAAATTATATTTTACTAATGTGACAATTATATAGGAGACATTAATCCACAGTAAAATTTCAGTTGGATTCTTTTAGATTAAATTATTATTTGATTCCATGTTGTCTGGTCCAATGTTAATCTATTTTGTGTAAAAAAATAAATAAACGTTAATTAATATTTATAATTGTAGACATAAAAATGAATTTATAATATTTGTGAATAGAAGAAGAAAGGTGTGATGGTTTATTTAATTTGGAAGGAAAATAAAATACACATTTTGAATGAAGTTTGGATGAAAGTGCATGTGCTGATACATTTCCCATATGCTCTAAGGAAGCATCAGTGCAATTTACATTAATTAAATATTTAAAATAGGAATAAATTTATTAGCTCTTTCATTCAAAATTAGGCCGAAAGTTTCATCTCTGTCTAACAAAATCAACTTTGAAATTTCTCACATATTATTAACTCATGCGTTAACGTCAATAATTTCTTGCTTTTTGTCTTTCTAATTATAATGTGAATAAAACGAAAGGAAATTGGGAGGTAATGTAAAGGATAGTGATGTTAAGACTTTTTAGTTGACTCGCAACAACTCTCCAAAATTATATAGCATGGTGCATTTTTTTTTTTATTTAACAAAAAAAGTTATTTTCAGATCCATCAGTTATATGATAATACATTATGGGATTCCTGAGATTTGATAAATATGTAACAAAATGCTATTTTTTTTCTATTATAAAGCCTTTCATTTAAATTTTTTCATTTTTCTGCCAGCAAAATATTAAAAGTAAAAAATAATTTTAAATAATAATATAAATACCCCTTAGTTAAAAGGGAAGATAATTTTTTTTTTTCTGAAAATCGGTACATAATTTTTTAATTCCCTTTGCTTTTCCTAATTTAAGATTGCTTTGTAAAAATATATTTACAATGGTGTATTAGCAAATGTGAGGCACCAAAGCGTTTGAAATAATATTTATTTTAGATGGGGTATTTTGTCTCTTCATCGCTGAAGATCAGAAAAAATTTAGAATAATTCGAGGGGATAATCTAGCTGTATATATTTACAAAAAAGATCATATGGCTGTATATTTATCAAAATTTAGAAATCCAATGATATTAACATATATAATTTAGAGACTTAAAATAAATTTCATTTTTATTTAGGGTGTGGAGGATCGGTTTCAAGATGATTTTTTATAAAAATCTTTTTCGCCACCAATTAATTGATTCCTCTAAAATGAGAAATCTTTTTCAGAACTTTTTCGGATCCAGTTCATTTTCTAAATTCACGATTCTACTTTTTGTTTGGTCATTTATTCTTTAATTACCGGTTATTTGATTCTGATTTCAAAGGAAACTATATAGTTTTCAATCAAAATAAATTTATATTTAAATTATTACTAATTTAATGATTAAATTATCTTAAATTTGTAAATAATGTAATAAATTCTAATAATGAAATGCAAGATATTCTAAAGTATATATAATCCATTAAAGTAATATTCAAACTTCATGATTCAAAGTTGTTCATAAGTGATTCAAAGTATATTAAAAGTAATATTAATAATTAAATTTAAAATTGTGTAATTTTTTATATTGTGTTTTTTAAGTATTATATATAATTTTATTTTAGTACTATTGTTATTTAATATATATTAATAATTAAAGTTAAAATTGTGTAAGTTTTACGTATATTGTGTCTTTTAAGTATTATATATAATTTTATTTTAGTACTACTGTTATTTAATATATATTACTGCTATTTTTAATTATAACCATATTTCAGTTTTGTTCCATACTTTCAAGTTTCAATTTGGTTCAATTATTAAACCTTTTTCAATATCATCTTTGATAAAAAAGTTTTATTTTATTTTCAATTTGGGTTATATTCTTACAAAGCAGTTTTCTGCCGATTTCAATTCTGATTCGATACAATTATCAGATCAAGACTGATTCTGCATATTTTTATTAATTGAAATTAACTAATCTTCTTTCTTATTCTATTTTTTTTTTTCATATTGTTAGGATTCCATTGGATTTCATACAATTGACTTATTAAGTTACACTATTATTAACTTTAAATCCTTTCTTTTCTTGTTGAAAGATTTTAACTTTAAATTCCTCTTGAGAATATATGTTAAATTTAAATCTTAGTCTGAAATATATTATTTATTAATAAGTACAACACAAAATTTAATAAAAATTGCATTACAGGTGGCTTGCAATACCAATGTCTCCCGAGGCTTTATTCACCTATTTCATTCTCTCATGTATAATTTTTTTTTTTTTCCAAAAAGAAAATACAGAATAAATTAACTCCAATAGCAGCCAAAATTAGAGTTGGCCATCATCCCAACTTTAAATAAACTTTTAATTTCACCCTAAAATGAATTTTGTTATGTAACACTCCCAACTTAAGCATTTATTAATTAACCATGCTATATTAACCAATAAAACCATAACAAAAAAAAAAATTGATGATCTAATTTTAAGAATTTTATAATTATATAAACCTTTAATGAAACTAATTTTAAAATACATGGCCAAATAAAATATATTTTTTAGGGAGATTTAAAGAAATAGCATATATTTAGGGATGAAATTAAATAATTAGCACAAAATTTTAAAAATTAATAAAATAGCATCCAATTTTCTAATATTCCAAAATTGCATCATAAACTACTAACATCGTCTTCCTCTTCCACCGCACTCGTTTTTCTTTTCTTCGTCTTCCTCTTCCAAATCTTTCTTTAGATTTCCAATAATATTCAGTCACATTTTCGACGATCTTCCTTCTCCATATCTTTAGTTTTTCCATCCACCTAAATTCTTCAATTTCTTCGTTTACAGTTTTTTTAGATTTCTAAACCCAGAATCCCTAAATTTTATCTCTCAATTCTTTCGATTTCTCTTCGATGAATCTAATAATGGCAAGGGAACCTACATTAAAACAAAAACTCGATGAACTGGTACAACGCTGAAGACAGCAATCTAAAAGAAGGTAAACGCTACTTTTTTACAGTATATATTAAAGTGTGTGTATATATATATATTGCTGATTAAAAATAGTATATATATCCTATATATGCTGAGATTTTATAATTGATCATTTGTTATCAATTACAGACCTCCATCAGATGCTATTGCAAGACACAGAAGAGACCCTTGAAATCAAACAGCAGAGGAAGACATATCTAGAGAGATATGTTTTATTTTGTGACCAATGTGTTTCAAGATTATTGTGAATGAAGTTTTATATAATTATGTATGAATGTTAGGACTACTGCATGAGAATTTTGACCACTGTGTTTGGAATATATCATATATTGGAGTATATTATACAGTATATATAAACTATATATACTGGTTATATGCAGAGTATATATGACAGTATTTATGACCTATATATACTAGTCTAGAGAGGTATGTATTATTTTGTGACCGTTGTGTTTAAAGATTATTGTGAATGAAGTTTTATATAAAATTGTATGAATGTTAGGACTACTACATGAGAATTGTGCTGGTTATATAAACTATATATACTTGTTATATGCAAAGTATATATGACAGTTTATATGATATATATATATACTGGTCTAAAGGGTTATTTGTGACCAATGTGTTTGAAGATTATTGTGAATAAAGTTTATATAATTATGTATGAAGGTTAGGACTACTACATGAGAATTGTGTTGGTTATATGTAGAGTATATATACTTGTTATATGTAGAGTATATATGACAATATATATATCCCATATATACTTTCATATATATATATATATATCCCATATATACTTTCATATATTGAGTTTGAATTAATTTGTGAAAAATGTGACTGAATATAGTTGTTTTTAAATATTATATACTTGTCTACAAATTATGTGACAGTATATGTGATAGTATATACTGTTTTCTGCTTCGTTTGACTTCTCTCCTTCTAGCTTTTCTCTTTCTGTCTCCATCATATTCAATGTTCTTCACGCGTCTCTTTCTCTCTCTCCTTCGACTTCAACTGGGAATCGTCGATTCCCTGTTAAATTTCCGTCGCCTTCCTCTTCGATTAATCTGGTTCTGTTAGGGTTTCGTTTCCCCCTTTTCAATTTCATTCGAAGCTTTCTGTTTAACTGTTTCAATCTGTTTCCGTCTGATTTCTTTTATTTTATTTTTTTGTTTTTCATTAAACCAAACGACAAGTCGTCTGGCGCGTTTTGACGAAACACGTTCACTGCTTCCCCTTCGTCGTTCCGTCGTTCGGTCAAAACGACGGGTCGTTTTGACCCGCAGTTTCCAAATCCACGCTTTCCTCCTCAGCATTTTTCAGAAATTAGATTTTGGCCCACAATTCTTTCGGCCCGTCTGCAATCAAGTCCTTCCTTCCTTTCTTTCTTTTCCTACAAACTTTAAATTCTCTTCAATTTAATCATTTTCTTTAATTTTCTCCAAATTAATTCAATTAATCCCTTCTAATTAATTTTTCAAATTAATTAAAATTAAAACACAACACATATTTCAATTAAAAATTGAAATCACAAAGAAAATATAAACATTTGCCATTTTAAACTTAAAATTGACTTTTAAGGTTAAAATCGCCAAATAAACACATTGAAATTCTTTTTTTCTTTTTCTTCTTTTTCTATTTTTTCTATATTTTCAATTTTTGTAATTCGGAAAATAAAATACATCAACACACATAAAAATATTTTTGCAACTAGAAGGGAATTTTGAGAATTCATTTAAAACGTGAAAAGAATTAAAAATATTAGGAAAATATTTTAGGAAAAGAGGAAAGAGCGAACCGAAAAGGAATTTGGTCAATTCCGAATTTGGTACTCTTTATTATCCTTGGATAATTTTGGGGGTGTGCACAAATCGAGAGTCAACAGGATGTGAAGAGAATTTTTCCTTTTTCTCAACTTCTTCTCTTCTAAATCCAAATTTTTGGCTGTCGTTAGTTTCTTTAGCTAACTGTAGCCTCTCCAATAAGTATTTTACTTATTTCTTTAGAAAATATACCAGATCTGACATTTTTTGATAGATATGATGTTTTTAGAATTTGTATTCATTGTTCTCATTTTAATGAGAGTTTTTGTTCTCACTTTTGAGATGAGTGTGAGCTCTTCCTTTAAATTGGGGATATAAGATTTGACTACAGTTCAGTTTAGGCAAGTTTTGTTTGTGAACTATGTTCATAAAATATTACCCTTGAATTAGACAATGATCATGATGTTCAAGGTCAATTTTTTAATCGTTGGTTCATGTTTGGTTTACGGTTCACTAGAGTTTTAGTTAAGTACGTGTTTCAATTCTTCACTTCACGCATAATTCAAATGATTTTTTTAAAAAAAGTCAAATTGTGAACCGTAACAATTCACAGTTATCCGCACATTTATGGTTCAATTATGATTACAATTGAAATTTTTTATAAACTATTAACTAAACCACCACATTGACGATTTGATTCATTTTTTCGGTTGATCTGTTCAAATTAGTATCTGGTTGATCTATTTACAAGTTTTATTTAAAAAGTTAAAATAAAGACTTCTATTTTATATTAAAATCTAAATGGATTGACGTTGTGGTAAATTGAGATTGAAAAAAATTCGAGCTATTTAGACTAGTTATTTGAGGGTATAATTTCCATTCTATTAATATATATTCACTGCGCAACGCACGGGTATGATACTAGTTTATTAACAATACAATAAAATCATTGAATAAGCAACAAAAAAAATCAGTCAACAAACATAAAAATATTGCAGCACTAATAAAAATAATAACAGCACTAAGTCAACATATTTCCTATTTTTGATAGGAACTCTTGTTGACCGATGAAGAGCAAGTACGAGCCTATCAACAAATGTCCAAATTTCTCTGCCAGATTACATTTCAGAACCAAAACCAATAATTTTGGGGTTATTAGTCAGCAACTAGCAGTGTAATTTGACTTTGCTAATGCTAATAATTACTAGACTTGTCCCCTTCATCAAGACACAAAATCACAAATGCACAAACACTGACTCGGGGATTGAATGAAACATTTGGATCATCTTCACAAAAACTAATTGACGCGGACCCAATAGCTCAACGGCTAGAAAACCCGAGTTACCCGTTTGATAGGAGAAACTGGAACAAGTATAATCCACCTTCCCTCACGACCCAACACCTCGCAATGGATGAAGAACCGCTCGTACGCAAAGGAT